>SRQL01000160.1:0-49986 GCA_018360575.1 Claviceps sp. LM454 group G7
GGGGGGGGTTGGGGGGCAGGCTTATTATCAATTTTCTCGCATCACGCACGATATGCCGTTGGCGAGGTCGCTTCTATTACTCTACATACCTACTTTTACTGTACTACATTTCCTTTGTCGAACTCAAACCACCTTTCTTCGCTTCTTCAACTGCAGGCCCCCTTTTTTTTTGGGCCTGATTACTTCACCTTCCAAACTCCGAGACGATCTATGATCAATGACGAATTTACGACTGCGAGAAGTGGCGCTGCCATGGCTTGGCAACGGATGTTGCTTCTTGAAGCCAGCTAATCTACGCCCTCTTGATGCGCATCCTCGAGTATGGCATCTCTCTTCTCGCTTTGTCGCCTTTTTTTTTTTTTTTTTTTTTTGGCTCTTCTGAGTTCTTGGAAGTTGGCTGGCTGTCTAGCTTTCCGGGCATACGATCTGTGCGTGGAAAACTCGACTCACCAGCCCAACCAGCTTTATCGACTTCTTCTTCTTCTTCTTCTTTTCACAATAGCTTGGGCACACGCGCGCGTCGATTGCGCTGCGCTGGGAAAAAGGACATCACACCATGTTGAGATGCTCAATCGCCACTTATACAATCACTTACATACTGGGTAGACACACACGCCACTTTTGAATCCCTTCGCCCCGATAACCCGTTTTTTTAAAAACTTTTTCCAGGCTTTACTTGTATATCCATCTGTCGCATGCTGATGCACGCGTCTATTCTTTTCAGGGCTATTGGGGGGGAGCAGGTGCTGTGTGTCTTCTGAGATTTCCCCTTTTCAGGAGAAATATTGCGGAGGTGGCGGTTTCGTGGTGTGTGTCCTTGCTTTGCTGGATAGATACTTTTTTGCAACATTACCCCTTGATATATATATTACACTTTGGACAATCGGTCTTCCATGGCCTCTTAGATACGACAGGCCTTGGGCAAGTAAGACACACGGATCTAGGGGTAGTAATACAACTCCTTGCTGACAAACTATGTTCTCGTCAATCTGGGTTTCTCTTCATCATGCGGTTCCATTTGGCTGTTGGCTGTGTTTGTTTATATTTTGCAGTGATACCCCGTTATAACTACTTTGAAGACTTCAATCACTTCATTCTATCGGAAGACTTACTCGTGGATATCTAACGGGTGTCCTTTCAGGTTTCACCCACGAGTATATGACGGACCTCATTCTACTTGACCGACATCCTTGTACATAGATATGTACTTGACATACACGAGGAGAAGATATCCTGATTTTATCTCTTTGTTCACAGTTGCTCATTTCACTGCGCCTTTGTTGTTTCTCAGGGTTTTGTGAAACAATCGTGAAGTGGCCCTTGCGTATCAGAGTGCGGTCGACAACGCAGGGTTAAGAACTACCAAATTAGTTAATAGTTTCAGCGTTTTTGAACCATGCGTTTCAACTTTGCAGCCGCATTTGGAGTCCCTTCATCTGGAAGGTGTGATGAACCTTTGTGGAGGCTTGCCACCCCGTCAGGGGCGCGAGTGAATAGTGTCCAAAGGACATATAATGCACCCTCGTGGTCAACTGACACTCCACATACATATAGAAAAATGAGTCTTGAGATTCCCATATTCTACACTAATGCCGTATGTAAAGTATGCTTTGTGAAACCCAGCGACTATGCTTTCTTGCCTTTCTTAACTTATGAGATCCAACATATGAAAAACCCCGTATCGAGTATGTATGTACGAAGCCTAGAAAAAACTCCCCTTCCTAGGCAAAAGCCCTGCCTAGCTAGTCCGTCCTGAACATATAGACGCCATAGCATGATGCGCCAAAGTTCTTGTTCGTCGTGTAGTAAAAAAACAACCCAGCTGACCGGCTATTTCAGTTCCGTCCCGCGCGAGGTGCAGAAACCTCAAGATTTCCCCCAGGCGTTATGATAGATGCAATTGGTGTTCGATGCGGCCAACTGCGCTGTAGTGTCGATAGCGCACGAGATGTCAGTGCGCGCAAGTGCCCTTCATGACAATGAGCTTTGAAGTGAAAAATGAAAGGGGGAAAATAAGCCATTTCAACTCCAACCTCCCTCCATGTCCCGACTCCCCACATCCAAACGCATCTTATGAGTGTACCTCCTTATCCGTAAAGCTCCCTATAAGCCCAACCCAATGGGCGCTCAGTGCGACGCCGCAAAGAAAATATTCATCAGCAAACACACAACCATGACAACCATCCCATAAACAGACAAAGCCAGCGCCAACCTCCTCACAAGCCCATGATCTAAACGCTCCAAATCCCACCTCCATTTCCTGCGCCACCGCCAGGGTCTTTGCATCCCCGCCACGGACTCCGCATCCTCCGTATCAGAGTCCGACGCTCCCGAGTCTTCCATATCGTCATCCTCCTTCATGAGGCGCTGATGATGAGGGCTCTCCGGGTCACTGATCTTGTAATAGAAGAGGCCCGGGAGGATGAAGCTGATGGATGTTGAGCCTGTGCTGCCCACAAAGGCTAGAACACGGTCCAGACTACTGACTGATAGGGCCGTGAAGTACGCCAGTGTGAGGATGAGAGTGGTGAGGAGGGCGAAGCGCGTCTCGGACATGGGTACTGTGGTGGCAGCGTGGTCGCCCCCGCGTGGAGAGGACGCGTTTAGGGAGGAGGGGTCGTTGCGGCCGGTGAGAGATTGGGATCGGGAGGGGCGCCATTGGAGGACGGCGTCGAGAGATGCCCGGCAGGGATGGACTTGGAGGGGGATGGAGAAGAGGACTAGGATGACGATGGCGGCTTTTCCGATGGTGGAGGCGACGCCGGTGGGGTCTAGAACGGATGAGTACTTGATCTGACAGATGTAGGAACAGCCATATAAAGAGGGGAGAAGAACTTACACATCAAGATGATGTTTCCGACGATATTGTTTCCAAAGGTTATGTACCCGGTGATGGCGACCAGGATGTATATACCAGCCGCTGATCCGATGCTGGCCGATACTACACGAACCATGGCCGGTGGAGAGTTATCCTTGATCTCATTCACAATGGAGAACATCTAGTAGAAAGCCATTGTTAGCAATGGGGACATGGCATGAAGATGGGCATGCTTGGGGACCTGGGGAGTGAACGAACGTTCTGGTGGCACGTATACGCAAACACCACAATCGGCAAAGCACTCAACGTGTCCACCGCGCCAGCCCATTTAATAACACGAATGTTCTCTGGTGCGGCGTGAGGATCAACCGCGAAATGATACACCACCAGCACAATCAAGTACCCTATCGACACCAGCGCCACCAGACTTGTGTACTTGAGCGACTCCAGCCGTCGCAGGAAGCTGAGCGGAATAACCAGCAGCATAAAGGCCGTGATCCAAAAATGCCGATCCACCAGGTAAGGAATCTGCTCCGCGTTGCTGTTGAATCCTAGCATGACGCCCGGCATGAGATCGCCAATGATGATCATGTAGGACACGCCAACGCCGAAGCACTTGACGGCGATGGCGGCGTCAAAGATGACCGAGGCCTGCGAGTAGGTTATTTGCGAGAGCGCGAAGAAGGACGCCGTGCCGCGGTCGAGGTAGCGGGCGCATTTGGATTGAAGGTAGAGGCCAAAGGCGGCCGTGAGGCCAGACCACATGACCAGCAGGACGCCGAGCATGATGCCCATGTGTGAAAGGACGGATGGCATGGCGAGGGTGCCCGCGCCGACGACTTTGCAGGAGTTAGCTCCTGTGTTCTTTGTAATTATATCAGAGAGGAGGGACAGGAGGAGATCGAACTTGTGTTGAGCAGGTTGACAATGCTGCTTATTGTCGAGGCTTTTCCTCCCTGGCCGCCATCTTTGCCGCCACGACGTCGTGATCTATTGTCCAAAGAGTCAGTTGAAAAGATTGGCGCATTGCGTGCAGGCTGATCAAGCGCGGTCTGGCGACGCGATCCGCGATAGTCAGTGAGGTAGTGGGATTTCGTCGCACCTTGACATATCGCTGCGAGACGAGCCAGACGAACTGCCATTCGATATAGTCGCGTAATTGGTCATCTCAGACTCGGACTCCTACAAAATACCCCAGCTCCAGGCGCCGTGCGCGTCGCGTTCACTCGATGGGACCGAGCGAGCAGCGGACTTCAAGACGACACCTTTACCCTCCACCCAACGACGGGTGAGGAGCCGTGGGCGGGAGGCAATTCGCAATGCCGAGAATCAGTCGCGAAAAAGGCTGGGCCAGTCCAGCAGACGGCGACGGCGGCAGCGGACTGAGAAAAGAAAGGTATCGTGGGTGTTGTGTATCGGGAAGATGAAGAGAGCGGCCGACAGCTCGTGATGGCCGTGGTGACTCGTGACTCGTGAGGACATGCCACCAAAAAGAGTTGTCGAGAATGGATATGTAGCACGAGGCATTTCACACCGTTCACATCCCGTTACGGCTGCAGCCAGCCAATCAGGAGCCTAGTGTCGAGCTCCATCATAGAGGTGGATACGCCGATCTACCCGCAATGATTACCCATCAGCAGTGATCACCCACCCATCATCAATGATCAGAGCGAGCTGCCACCGTCGTTCGCGCAAGTATCCGATTCGCCGCTGGCAAATTTGACTCAATCTTGGAAAACGCCCGTCGAGCATACAATCTCCCGAGAAAAGCCCCTCGATAGGATACGATTCGTCAAGATGGACAACCCTCTGGATCAGACGACGCTGACTACCATCTCACTCCTGGAATCGCGACTCCTCCGCATCGAACACGTCCTCCACGGACACACGGCATCGCATCCCGCCGGACAGGCAGAGTCTGCCATACAACGAATTCACCATCTCGAGAAACGATTCTCAATGCTCATCTCTCGTATCCGCGTGTACGGAGAGCTCCTGAAAATATGTAAGTCCGTGCTTGCACTGTGCTCCCCCAGCGGAACAACAGTCTGTCTCGAAAGACAGACCGCACGCTCCTTGACCCCCTTTTAAATCAAGATGAAGACAAAAGAAGCAAAAAAATGTTCTGAAAATGGAGGATGGAACCACTTTTGCTCACACCAGTAGATAAATCAACCCCCGATCTCTTCCACGCACCCGATGCCTCAGAACCGCCCTCCCAGCTGTCCGTCGACGCGATCCGATCCATCGTCCTAGCATCTGCACCTGCGATTCCCGCAACACTATCCTGTCTGACGGCCATACAAGATAGTCCTGTTCCCGACCCCGCGGAGAGCGCATCGCTGATTGGACTCACGGAGAGGATGAAGGCGATTGAGGCGACACAATTAGCACAAGCAGCTGAGATGGCCGAGCTGAGACAAAGGAGCGAGACTGTCATGCTGGCGTGGTATGAGCGCGGCGTGCTGGCCAACTCGCAGTCGTTGGCAGATCTGGAGGGCAAGGCACAGGACGTGGAGAGGACGATTCGGAGGCGGGAGGTGGCGCTTGAGAGGGAGAAGCGGATATAGTGAGTGCTGGGTTGGCCCTTTGTGCTAGCCGAAGAGGAGATGTTTCGACCTTCTCAGCATATTGAGCAGGGATCGTCAGGCGTTTTTCTGTGATTTAGATAGATTTATGATACCCCTGTGTATTTCCAGTGTATTTCCAGTATATTTCACGGAAGTAGACTTTTACGAATTCATCATTGAAACAGACAGTGATGAGCAGTTACGAAAGCGGCATGGAAAACTCAGATAGGGCCGTTAACTCTACCCCGGCTTTGTCAGGATCAAAGAGTTTGTCAACGAGACACACGATGGACAGTTCCCACCAATGTAAGGACACAGATAAGTCAGGTGCGCAGCATACTTGGATTCGTTCCCGCATCCATATATACTGTACATTACACAATTATAGGCATACATACAGAGTACATGCACGGAAAATAGAAATAGGCTGCGACCGATGTTCATTTCAGGGCACATGTCCGTCGGGGTGTTTCACGCAGCCGTCTTTGGACAAAGACGATGCGATGCGACCCGCGAGAGCCGAGTCCAGGTATGTACCCAGGCAGTACTGTGGCGGTTCATAGCGAGACCAAAAAGAGAGGGAAGATAAAAGTAGAAATCAAGACAAATCTGACGAAATGAAGACAGAATTGTTATTATAAAATACTCTAGCAAGGCTCGCTGTAGCTTGACAGAATAGACATTCATAGCAAGAAAACACAACAAGTAGAGAGAGAAGAAAGAGGCGGAGAAGGGAGTTACAACTTGCAGGGAGAATGTGCTGCTGCGCGAATACGATATGTAGATATACAAGCCACAGCAAGCCGCGATGATTTTGTTGTGCCGTTTCTCGAAAGGTCGCCGAATCGGCGAATATGTATGCATGTACTGATCAGTGATCAGTGATCAGCAGTTCCATTGTCGATGCCAGAGATGCATAAAGCGGTTGAATCGAAAACGGGCGACGCATGTTGAAACGTGCTTTGGACCGTGGACCGTGGTACTTTCATTCTTCCAAGTTCTACGGAGTATATGTGTACGGACTATGTACGGAGTACGGAGTAGTCTACGGAGTATGCGCGAATGCTGAGTACCTACGTATGCTCGCGTTCGCGTAGCTATGCCAAGTTCGCGTATCTATGTATGTGCGTACTTGTATGCTTGCTATTCCTGAATTTCCTGCTATCCTTGCTGCCGTAAGCGTCTTGAGAGGCCAAATGAAAAGGGCATGTAGGCACATTCCGTTGCGAAAGTCGCGTTGGACGGCGTTCTAGTCGCAGGACATAGGGCCGGAGGCGAGCCGTCACCTGTACTTTGTACATATGTATGTACCTGCTGTGAGTCTGTGAGGTTGATGTGGCTGGTGAACCGTGAACCGTGATCCCCGTGGGCCGTAGCCCCGTGTAACTTGTGTGTAAGTGCCCCACTGGATCCACCGCGACAAAGTGCCTGGGCTGGGAAGATTCCAGGGGAAGGTCCAGGGGCCACATGGCGGCATGTCACGGCTTCTTGTGGCGGAGGTGCCGAGTTGTGCGTACGGAGATGGCGACGACTGGCCTCCCCGGGGTTTCCCCATGATCCGCGTAACTCCCCATGGGCCATGGTCCTCGTATCTGGCCTAGACTGTATGTACATATCTATGTAGGTACTCCGTCTGAACATTTAGGCACGCGTATCGCCGTGCCCGCTATGCGCTACATACAAAGATATCGTTGTGTTGCTGTCGTTGGAGTCGTTGGACCTTCTGTCGTTGTGTGAAGCACCGCCACAACTACCCATTGAGCACCGCCACTTTAGCTCCACTTCTCGCTCCCTCGACATCCAGCCACCAACCAGCGCGCGCCGGAATTGCGCAGCCGCCTACGCCGCATCCCGGAGCTGCCCCTCGCCCTGGCTATGTACCTAGGTAGGTACCTAGCTGGCTGCTGCTGGCCAGTGGCTGCTCGAGTGCTCCACGCACCGGGCAGCCCGTTTCGTCCCCTTCATCCTGTTTTTCCTCCCTTCTAACTTCTGCTTCCTTGTCCTTCCTGCCCTCCCCTCGTTCTGTGTCATCGTGCTTCGCCAGCTTCATCGTCTTGCATCCGACAAACCCTTCACTTCATTCCGAATCGTCTTCTCCCGCTGCTCTGTCCTCTGTCGCTCATTCAATCTCAACCGCTTTCTTCTCTTTCTTTCTTTCTTTCTTTCCGTCCTTCTTCGCGCCCATAACTCTATTCTCCTTCATCTGCGGCTGCGCCGGATTTTGATCCCTCGTTAGGCCACCTTTTCCTTCGAGGAGAACACCCCCTCTCCCTTTTATTCGCGCGTGCGCATCACGGATCTGATCGAAACCGCCCTCGTCTCCTCTCCTTGCATCCTCGTCGCCACCGACCCGATCACCACACTGCCGCACACTGCCGCACATTGTCACATTGTCCGCTATCTCGACGCGATTTCCGTCTTCGTCCCTGACTCCTGTGGACTTGGCCAAGTCAACCACAGTACCCGTCGCCACAGTCAGATCTGCTCCTCTATTCCTTATGCCAGGGCACGGTTCGCGGTATTCTCCGTCACTTGTGAAAATGGAACACTCGCGGGCGTATGGCGTCGGCGCCGGTAGGAAGCAGCGTATCTCACTCAGTAATATCCTCGGCGATCCCTTCGCCCTGGCCACCTTGTCCATTGCCTTTGTGAGTGATCTGTCTCTGTCCCGCGGTTTGCTGGGCCAATTCTCTCTCAACGTCCAAACGCTAACCCTCTCCGCGTCAGCTCGCCTGGTCCATCACGTTCATAGCCTGCATCATTGCGCAGATCCAAACCAACAGCATATCGATTGATCAGAACCCGGACAAGCAATTTCCCTCATTCGCCTGGTGGGCTGTCGTCTATAGTTTATTCCTCATTCTCGGCATTTTTGTTGTCGTTGCCAGCGATTCCATTCACACCTATCATGTCGCGGTAACGGGCTATCTTGCCGGCGGCATGGTTTTGGTCACGTCTGGTGTCAACTCGCTCGTATATGCCAAGAGCGGAGCCCGAGAGGCTGCCGCCGCCGGCTTCATTCTTCTCTCTATGGTCATCATTGTATGGATCTTTTACTTTGGGTCGACGCCCTCTTCAACGCCTCGGGCCTTTCTGGATTCGTTCGCTCTCACCAAGGGCTCCAACGTCGCCCAGAGCCAGCACATGAACGGCTATGGTGGCACCGGTCGCCCAGAAACCTCCAACTCGGTCCAGCCCCCCCAGATGTACACGTCTGCTCAGCTGAGCGGGTTCGAAAACCCCTCGCCCGTTCCCGGGACCTCACAAGCCCCGCCCGCGCCAGCAATGCCGATGCCATCCTACGGCGGAGCCTCTTTGCCAACAGCCACGAAAGGTCCAGGCAACGACGAAGAGGTCCTGCCTCCCACCGAGTACCCCTACCAAGCCAAGGCCATTTACAGCTACGAGGCCAATCCCTCAGACGCCAACGAAATTTCATTCAACAAGCACGAAATTCTCGACGTGTCCGACGTCAGCGGACGATGGTGGCAAGCACGGAGGCGGGGCACCGGCGAGACTGGCATCGCACCAAGCAACTATCTCATTCTATTATGAGCTCACGACGAAATGAAATATGCGCGCAAGCCGACGCTTCTCAGTGGCTTCAGTGGCTTTACCAGCAGCGGACGCACCAGGACAAGCAAGAGGAGGCAAGGGGTAGCCAGGGCGGCAGGGCTCAGGAAGGGTTGGCAAGGATGCGCAAGGTTAGCGCTGGCGATGTGTGGCAAGGGCTGCAACTAGGACGACAGCACATCTTTGTCAGACGTCGCTTCTGCAACTCTGGGTCACCTTGCGTGGTGGCGGCAACGGCACGGGAGCAGCAGAAATAGTGGCAAAATGGCGCATATATCAGCAAGAGGCTTTGTGTAGCCGCTCAGCTACGCCGTATATAAGGGCAGACTGCGCTACGATACCATTTATGTTTCCCACATTCCGCTCGCTTTCCCGCCTACCTGTCCGCCTGCTTGCCCGCCCGCTTCTCGCCTCATTCTTGCCTGCCTATTTGCCTGTTTTGTCTGTCTCATCGACTCCGGTTTCTGTTGGTGACTTACACCATCTTTCTTGTGTCTTTTTCTCTTAGTTTTCGATTTTGCAGGAAATAAATTCGGGTCATTGGGTCAATGTATTGGATGGATTGGAGTACCTTTTATTAGCATGGGCAGGTCATATATTCAAACTGCTTCTTCTTTTGTTCATCTTGTTATGTCTGCTTCATCTTCGTCTTCTTCTTCTTCTTCTTTTTCGCCATGTGAGCCTTTCTTTTTAGACGTGTGCCCCCTTTTTTTCCGGTTTGACGTGTATGGTTCTGAGTTCTTGTTTAACTTTATGTGGGGACTTGTAGGGAGGGGCTTGTTGAACGTTATGGCTTGTGTGATTTGGGGTGACTCGGACTTGAACGCCTTGAAGAGGGTGACTATATATATGAATTTATTCGATTTGATGGACTTTGGCTGGCTGGTTGGTTGGTTGGTGGGGGCTGCTAGTATTTTGGGGGGTTGAGTGATGTGATTGTCCATGTGATGCGTCATGAGTAGATGGTTGAAAGAGTTTAAGAGAATGGGGAGTCGGGGATGTGAAGGTGTGAGTGTTGGTTGGGGCGGCGTTGAAGGGAGCGAAGGTATGATTGAGAGGATGGACAGCGAAGAGCGAAGAGCGAACTCGAGATTCTGAACGGCTGCTGTAATTACAGGATGTGCATACTCCGCTAGCCAGATATCGTCGTAGCTGTGAGATAATATAAAGGCCTTTTCTCATTTCTCTTGTCCTCGCCTCCTATTCTCTGTCCATCCCTTCGAACTCTTTTCTTCAGTCCACTTCCTCTTCCTACTCTTCTTGCGAGAGACAAACAAGATATCGCAGTGTTGTGCGCTCGGTTTTGAGGCGAACACATATCGTATTTGTGCCCAGTTTCGATAGGTCTCATGAATATGGTTGCACGCTCGCCAATATGCTGTATAATGTATTGTTGACGTCCTTGAGGAATCAGTCAGACCATATCACTAGCAGTGTTGGAACAGATCCGCAAGGTATAACATGCATACACTGAGGGGGTGGCTACCATACAAAAGGATTCAATTCATTAATAGCTGTTGTTTTGATGTCAACGCACTGCCGACTTCATTCTTTCGGCCACCATCAGAAGGCAGTCTTTCTAAAAGCTCTGAAGCGCGCTCCCCATCTCCATCCAGCCTCGTCTCTCCCCTCCAGTCATCCTATACAATCGCTACATACCTTATGTACGCGCAATGTCCCCCCAAACCACCAAACCTACCCATCAAGCCGCCTCCTCAACTCCCTCTCCCTCTGCAAAACCTCCAATTCCAACCTCTCCAGTCCATACCGCAGCGCCTCTTTCCGCTGCCTCACTATCCGCGCCCTCAGCTTATCCTCTCCAGCCAATCTCCGACTTCTCACCGACGAAGCAGATGCCTTCTCCGCTTCATCAGGCCTTGCAAGCCGCCCCTGCTGGAGCTCCGCCCGGGCTTTTAGCGTTTCTATACGCCGAGCCTGTCTCTCCACTTGGGCGTCCGCTCGAGAGAGGAGCAACGCGATGTATGGACCGATTTCGTCACGGAGGGAGGCTTCTGCTGCGCCGAGGGTTGTTTGCGGGATGAGCTCGTAGTGCTGGAGGTGACAAAAAGAGGGGGGGGGGGGTTGTTAGCTCAATTGCGGCGGCATGGATGATAGCTGGTAAGACATACGCGGACGGTTTTTAAGACTTTGATTAGGCGGGGGAAGTCGGTGATGCCGTGGTCGAGGGTGTGGACTGCTGATTCTAGGAAATTGAGGGAGCTGCTGAGGGAGGATACGCAGCTGGCGTATGAGGGGGGGCCAGAGGTGGCCATTATGAATAAAGAGCGCAATACGGCTGCAATTTATGCGGGGTCGTAGTCTTGGGAAAGATGGTTTTGCTGGATACTATCGTGGGAACTGAGGGCCCGGCTGGCTGGACTTGCGGGTAGAGCGTTGAGTTGGATCGTGAGACGAGAAGAGCGTCGTAAGAGAGTGCAGTCCTCGTGCGCTAGACGTTTGTACAGGGGGACTATGAGCTGGTGACAGGATCGTGTGAGGGCGCAATGGGAGCGGAAAAGCGCGGGTGCTGTGGTTACTATGGTGGTGATATTGAGTCGCAAGCTGCTTAATGGTGGTTGTGTTAACTTGGTGGTGGTTCAAACAACGCGCAGAAGTGTGGCTGGAATTGGCGCGTCTAGTGCGGCTAAAGCCGGTTAGCCGGTGGATATCCACTTTCAAAAGTGACTTGTCACTGGTCACTGATGCAGCGTCGCAATCAAGCGCGCTTCATAGGTAGCCGAATGAGGTGCAAGTACTCCGACTCTCCGAGATCGTGAAGCTCAGCGAAAACAAGAGACGGACCAGAGAGCTTCACAATATGATGATGATGAATTAGAGCTAGTCAAAGAAGAAGAAAAGAGAGCAAAAGCAGCCTTATTCAGCACTGGATTCCGGAATCCATTGTGATATTTCGGTTATGACCACTCGTCAGTGTCGTCACGTTCGTGTTCCTGGGATCCAGTGTTGAATAATGCTGCTTTTGCTCTCTTTTCTTTTTCCTTGACTTGCTCGAACTCATCATTATCATATTGTGAAGCCCTCTGGTCTGTCTCTTGTTTTCGCCGAGCTTCACGCTCTCGGAGAGTCGGAGTATTTGCATCTGTACTTCCAAGTTCCTGAAGCCAAGTTTTCAGAACCTTCAAACTTGACTTCTGTTGCGAGAACTTGCTTGGCGAACAGTTAAGATTCATGCACGCACGCTCGGGTACATTGTACTACGACATAACAATCCAAGAATCTAGGAGCCCTTCTGATTCGATCGATGACGAAAACACGGGCGGTAAAGGGCGGCATCTCTCGAGTCGTCGCCCAAGAAAAGGCACACACCCGATTCATCAATGAAGACAACTTGCTTGTTCCTCCTTCAGTGGCTGTTAAAAACCTCCCCGACTTCCTTTTGTCCTCTCCTAGGCCGATCCCCATGATTCTACATACCTTATCGCTGACTCGCCACGTTACAAGCCGTGATCCGGCTAGGCAGTGCAGCCTGCAGGGCTGCTGTTCCTTCCATTTCAGGCTATATATACGGAGTAAGAAACAGCGTCGCTTGCCGGCTGATCCGGTTGGCTCGGGCCGCGACTCGCGACTCGCTGCCACATTTTGGCCGTCTATAAAAGTTCGAGCGTTCTCTCCAGACTCCATCTACAACACGAAATCCTCCTTTCCTGACATACATACCAAGATCTATCGTTGAAAGAGACTGCAACGTGAACAAAGCAAATTCTATCGCCAAAATGCAGTTTCTCACTTTTCTCTTGGCTTCGGCCTCAGTCGTCCTCGCCGTCCCTGCCCCAGCAGAATCATCTGCAGTTGCAGCTAGGCCTGGTAAAGCGGACTGGTGCAACCACGGGTGGTCTAGCAACGGCATTTGTGAGAAAAAGGGCCTCAGTACCTACTGCGTAAGTTAGAGCTTTCAGTGCTTTTGGGCTTCCAACTTATCTTTGCCTGTCCTCCGTTCATACTTGCCCGCTTCAATACGCCCAAGGCTGCGGCGTGCGCGCGCATTTCGTATCTTGTACATCTACGATGATACTAATTCCCTTCCAAAAGTGTTCCTACTCCAAATATGGCGATTTCAACGTACAGCGAGACGTTAAGGGTGACCCACTACCCTCCTTCGGTAATTGCCTCCTGTTTGGCCTCGTTTCCTGCGCTTAGTCTGCACTCTGGAATGGGTTAAGCAAGGAAGCCGACCACGGGTTTGTTACAACAAAGGAGGCTGGAGCCAGGCATTTACATCGTTGTACGATGTAGGTGGGTGTGCAGGTCACGGGATGTTTGGGTGCCTGTTGCTACCTCTTCAACCTCTTGTCGTCACATCTGGCAGCCTTGTCGCTGTGAGTCACCATCGTACAAAGATGAGCCGCATCCTGTGATAAGCCGTCAGTGCTACGCCTCGCACGTTTACCCCAAACTCGACGAATCTTGCAGTGTGACGTGTTCCCTTGCTGGACGAGACCTTCGGCAACCATGCAGTTAGCCGCGTTCTCCCCTACATACAGTTGACAAACATGTATGTACCATTCAAACTGTACATAGCTTTAGTGAGAAGAAATGATCCCGGAGTTTTGTAGAAATTCGTCCAATACACAACAGCATTGAAGGTCTTGATTCTTGAAGCTTGCTTCAGGTCACTCACAGACCAGGGGCGTCGCAGCGTGATGAGGGGCACATAAGTCCTACTGCACAATTGGCGCAATGCTAGAAGTACATATACCAGCAGTTCTCAAGTGACAAGATATAGCGCTACACTCATCATGAGAACCACTTCGACGGGAATCGGGGCGACCGACCTTTTCCGTAATCGAGGTCGCCCAACGTCATGATTATGAAAACTTCATGAGGGTACAGAGACCGTGTCTTGCTTCAGACGTGTTGATGCTGTGCCATAGCTGTGAATTCGTCGCCGGTCCGATAGCGCTTAATGAGAGACGCGCAAGGTCGTCAATCGGCCGATGATTGCAGTTGACTATGTACAACAACCACATGGGATCGGTAGATATCAGTGGTCAGTTAAGGTCATACAAAGGGTATCGTCATCGATTTGGCCGAAGTTCACGGCAAGCTTTGGCTTGGAACCTCTTCTGGAGATGGTCTCAATCAACACATATTCATGCAGAAGACATCGCCAGCCTACTTGGCCTTTTCGGTCAGGGGCCGCACTTTTCCGCAAGATATATGTATTGATCAAAATCACGTCGAGAAGGATTTGCTAGCCAAAGCTTTCCATGAAGCTCGGTCAATTCGATGACGATACCCTGTGTTGTGCATGGCCCTCACTGATCACTGATACCTACTGATCTCATGTGGTTGTTGTAGTCACCTGCAATGGACGGCTGATTGATGACCTTACGCGTCTCGCCACCATAAACAGCTAGAATTTGCTTGGCGCGAGGCTGTGTTGAGGGAGGTCTGCGTCTCACCACCTTCTGACATTCGAGCCCAGAGTAGAACATAGTCATGAATAACACAAGCGCATTGTCCTTCCACTTCTTCTGGCGGTCGGACAAAGCACGTCTCTCAATGTAACGTGTGAGCTCCGAGTTCCTAATAGCAAACTTGGCCCAAACATCGTGCAGAGACCGAGAATGAAGACCGTGTGATTCTTGGATTGGGAGTCTGGGGTGACTACAACCCACACCATGCGCTTGACTTCCTCGAGATCAACTGTATCGAGACGAGGGGAGACCATGTTGTGATGACCATCCGCATTGATCATCTGCAGTCCTCGGAACCCAACAGATCCCACATCATATACATACAGGAATCTTGTTCTCGAGAACAAAACCACGGGAGGTGATGTTGATCTCCGCTCCTTGATCTTCAACAGCCTGACCGGGAAGGAGGTCATACACTTGTTTCCCTTTATACCTCGTGAACAGCCGGGCAGGTACGCCGAAGAGCTTGGCGCCCCGCGGTGCTTCCGGAGTAAATCGGTTTTGTGGAAACGGAGAACGAGTGCTTGAGCCTTGGAGAGGTCGAATGGGATCGTTTGGACGGATTGAGCCCCAAGCGCAAAGGAGACATCCCTTCGAGGGCGCCTCTTAAAACGTTAACCCTAGACGAAAGCTTTCGAAACTGCTTGGACAGCTCAGGACCCCTGAGCAACAGCTGGACACGTGAAGGCCTTGGGCCCATTGATGGCTCTGCTCGATCTCTCCAAGCAATCATCTTCCGCTTCCTACAACACCGATCTACTCCGAAAGTACCGCGGAGGTGCCAAGCTGTTGAACGTCTGCTTTGTTGTTCACGGGGTGTAAAGGGAAGCAAGTGTTCGGCCTTCTTCCTGGTCAGGCTGTCGCTGACCAAGGAGCAGAGATCAATGTCATCTCCCGTTAGTTTTGTGATCCCTGTGTATGATCTGGGACCTGTTGGGTTCCGAATCCGGGGACTGCAGATGGTCAATGCAGTTGGCCGTCATAACATGGTCTCCTACTTTGTCTCTATGCAATTGATCTGGGAGGGAGTCAAGCGCATGGTGTGGGCAGTAGTACATCCCAGACTCTCAACCCAAGAATCGCACCTCCTCACCCTCGGTCTGACTTGGTTGCGCGATGTTGGGGCCAAGTTCGAATATTAGGGACTCGGAGCTCACGCTTGGCATCGACGAGCGTGATGATAAGGTGTCTATAATCAGAGGCTCCAAGGCCACCTTGTCTGACCGCCAGAAGATGATGCTGTGCCCATCCGACCCTACAATTCTCAACAAACATGTCGGTTGAGACGATGCTGACCTCTCGCTCGATGAGAGATGTTCTGACTCTGAGGACTTGGAAAACTAAATCTCCCACAACGGCCTGGCCATGTCGAAAAGCTGCGTCCGGCAACCCAGAGTGAACCTCTGACTGGAGCCCTTTTGGAAGTTCCATTCATTCATTTTTGGGTTGCACCTAGAGTGTGGTTCATGGGCCACGCTCCACGAGTTACTTCTCCTCGTGTTTATGATCAGTACGAGTCGCCAGTCGACTCAGCATTTGTGCGCATTGGTCGGGAGCTATCGTGGGTTCGAGTGAAGTCGCGTCGTTGATGTACCGTATTCTTCTGGAGGCATGCCTAGTGTTGTGCCATGGACCAAGGACAACTGGCCTAAGCCCATTGTCAAAATTCACCCTTCATTACCTTTTCCCATTGCGCGTCAAATGCTTCGGAGGGAAGCTCACTGGTCAGTCCCGTTGAGCGATGTTACCGCTTGATTCGAAGGTTGTGGTGTGACTTTGGGTCCACTGGTTCCTAGCTCCATTGTCGAGGAGATCATGCGAACGTTCCATGCCTATCGAGGACTCAATGCTTCTCCAATTGCCGACATTCCTGCCATCGGCCTTTATGTCCATGTCCCTCGACTTAAAGATGATGTGAGGCCTTAGACACGTTCACCCAAGAAGAGATGGTCTGAGCCGCAGAAGTACTCGCTCAACCGCCTGGTGATGAAGGGGATCGAGTCTGGCATGTACGATTCCACCATGGCCTCGAATGGCTATATATCGGATTGCGTGTTGGGCTTGTGCTGGTGCCGACGAATCGGACCCCTGAGCTAAGAAACGTTTGACGTTCAACTATTCGCACGTTGATGTAGAAATACCGGGGACCCAACCGCTCCTTCGTGCTGAAGTCCGTGACCAGCTCTCTGAATCATCCGATAGTGAAGTCTTACAGCGTTTTCGACCTCAAACACGCCTACTATCAATTCCAGTCGCCCCCGATTCAAGGCACGTATTCGCATTCAGCGTCCCTGGTTCCAGCCAGCTTCAACCCACTCGAATGCCTCCAGGTTCAATCAGCGGTCTTCACTATGACGGAGGTGCGGATTGTCCTGGGCCCCATCTCTACCTCTTCCCCTTACCCAGAGCCTTCCCTGTCGGCGCCCAAAAACGTTGGTTATTTGAGTGCGCTAACCAGTTGTATGGACGACATATTCTGTAAGCACACGTCGTTCGGAGAGCAGTGGTCGTTTATCAAATATCATCTCCTTCCTCGCCTCCTGTGGACACTCAAGAAGCTCGGGAATGATATCGATCACTGCAGTTGGCTGGGTGCACGAGGTTGGCAGGCCCAAGGGGCAGGCAGTTGTAGAGCGCGAAAGTTGGCCTTGTCGGCCAGTGTATTTATGTAATCCCGCTGGATGTCTGCCTGGCCGTGGTAGAAGCGTGAGGGTCACGCAATACTGCCTCCAACTGGCTCAGCATCTCTTGGGCGCTGACAAACGTGTGCTTGCAGAATATGTCATCCATATCACCGGTAAGCACAACTCAAATCACCAACGCTTTTGGGCGATGAGGGCAATCCGCAGCACCTTAGTCATGGTGAAGCCTGCTGATTGAGAACCTTGTGGTTTTCCAGTGGGTTGAAACTGGCTGAAGGCTGGTGTCTCGTATCGTTGGGAAGGCAGAGCGTTGTCCATTTTGGCCTTCGGCGCGGCGTTGTCTCTGCAGAAGAACTTGAGCGACTGGCGCCGCGCCCATGCCCAAGAACTTAGAAGAAGGACTGCCATGCGCGTCGCCAGAAGAGATGGCAGACGAAGAGGTTGCCGCCCCGTGGCGCTCAATACCTACTTCGAAACAATATTGGACTGTTAGGAGGTAGGATGGATGAAGCAGTAGAAAGGAAGGTTCAAGGAAGTGAGCAGAATCTGTCGCGGTCACGTGCCGTGGCTGAGCGCTGTACGGCGCTATATGTGGCGTCAGAGGTGGCTTGCGTGTGAATTGGCCAGCTTCGGCGATCAGCTCGAGACATCATCACTGCACCTTTCCGCAAACCACTCAACATTCGACCTACGAGAGCCCACAGTCTTGTTGTCGCAACTTCCGAGCCTGCATATATCAATACACTCAGAAGAGAGGGAACGAATATAAGAAAACGAAGCCCTCCAATCTCGTCACCATGTCTGAAGGGATGTTGAAGCCCGAGAAGGACTTCTCGAAAGAGGTGGACAAACAGCTTCCCGAAGCTGAAAGTTTGGCCAAGGTACTAGAGCAGTTTAACCTGCCATCTTGATCACGGAACAGGAGCTGACAGATGCAGACCAACCTCCAAGGAGCCATTGAAAAGCTCACAGCGCTAGAGAAGCAGACACGACAGGTACGATTTCCTGAAGCCATTCCGATAACGGCCACACACTAACGGGTTTATAGGCTTCGGACTTGGCCTCAACCGCACGAATACTGGTTTCCATCGTCACACTCTGCAAGAATGCTGGAGACTGGAGCTTACTGGGAGAGCAAACGCTCGTTATGTCCAAGAAGCACAGTCAGCTCAAGCAAGCCATCACGAAGATGGTACAGACCGTTGTCGGATTCCTCCAAGATGCCCCGGACCTCAAGACGAAACTCTCGCTGATCGAGACGCTGCGAACCGTCACAGAAGGAAAGATTTTTGTCGAAGTAGAGCGGGCCCGTGTCACCAAAGTTCTTTCCGACATCAAGAAGGAGCAAGGTGACTTGAAGGCAGCCACTGAGGTGTTGTGCGAGCTGCAGGTTGAGACCTTTGGATCCATGGACAGAAGGGAAAAGACGGAGTTTATTTTGGCACAAGTTGCCCTCTGTATCGAGAACGGCGACTGGACGCAAGCTAGCATTCTCGGCCGCAAGATCAGCACCAAGTATCTCTCGCGCAAGCCCGTCAAGACTGCCGAGCAGCTGGAGAAAGAACAGGCGGAACGGGAGAAGAAGAGGGCTCGTGGCGAAGAAGTGCCCGAGGAAACGCCCGACGACACTACGGATCTCAAATTACGATTCTACGAGCAACAAATCACACTGGCGAAGCACGAGGGAAAGTACTTGGATGTATGCAAGTACTATCGGCAGGTACTCGATACTGAGGCTGTTGAGGAAGACCCTGCGAAGCTGCACCCTGTAAGCCATTTTGATGCTATTTCACTCTCTCTACTCTGGTTTCACGTTGGGTCCTGGCTGGCTATACTCTGCGAATAGGAGACACTGCTGACAAAAGTAACTTCTTCGCAGGTCTTACAACGCGTCATCTACTTTGTTATTCTGTCACCATATGATAACGAGCAGCATGACCTGCTTCACCGTATCCATAAGGACACACGTAACACGCAGATTTCTCACGACGCAGAGCTCCTTCGATTATTTACAGTGCCTGAGCTGATGCGATGGCCTGCCATTGCCGAGCAATTCGGTCCTCATCTGTGCAGTACTGATGTCTTTGATGCGCACCCACGACTGTCGTCAGACGAGAAAGCCCACCAGCGATGGGAGGATCTGCGGAAGCGCGTGATTGAGCACAATGTCCGTGTGGTGGCAAAGTACTACACACGCATCCGCATGAACCGTCTGACAGAGCTGCTCGACTTGACCGAGGACGAGACGGAAAAGTATATCAGCGACCTGGTCACCTCCAAGACAGTGTACGCCAAAATTGACCGGCCGGCACGGGTTGTCAGCTTTGCCAAGCCCAAGGATGCTGATGACGTGCTCAATGAATGGAGCCATAACATGAAGAGCTTGTTGGGTCATTTGGAGAGAATTGACCACCTCATCACCAAGGAGGAAATGATGGCTCGCATTCAACCCACGAGTACGAAATAGATAGGAATGTGATCACTTCTGGAGGAACCTTTGGGCTCTCTCTTTGCTGGAGACACTCTATGACAGGAGGAAGAGCGACGGCAGAGGAGAATAGCATGCCCATATAAGCTACGACGAGCTAATCAAGTTCAATTCCGCCACGACTATAGAGCAGGTGGGGGGGAATTCGATAATGTAGATCTGGGATAGTCCTTTGCATGATGAAAACTTCTGATGATGACTCGATGTAATCTATAATCCAGCCACGTCTAGTCTACAGCCTACTCTATCGGCCTCTCCTCCATCTACCAAACGACATACCCAGCAGTCTATATCAAACTTCATCATCGCCCTCACAGCTCAGTCCTAGCCGCCAACCCCTGCGCATGCTGCCTAATAAACCCAGCCAACGGCATCACCCACTCCTTCGACACAGGAACATAATGCCCCCCCGGATGCACCACAGTCGTCCCATCCACACACCTCTCCACCAGCGCCTGACTCCTCCCCTCCTCCACCACCGTATCCAAACTCCCCAAGTAATGCATCATTGGCGTCTCAATCTTAGGCTCATACAAAAACTGCAACGACTCCACCGGCGGCCAAAACCCGGAATACGATACCGCAAAGCGGACCGCCTTCCCGCCATTCGCCTCCCTCAGCCCACGAACCCATCGCGCCGCCGAATCTCCCTCCGGCAACACCCGATTCGGCTCCAGCGCCGCAGCGACAAGACTCGCCGCTGCGGCGCCTTGACTGAACCCACAGATGCCGTCTATGCCGTCTACCTCACGGATAGCATCCGCGATAGTCGCCATGCCTTCTTCCAGGAGGAGGTAATTCCCCGAGGCGTCATCGCGGCGCCACCATGCCCATGTATCGGGTTGGTAGTCCTCCTCTGAGGAAGAGGGGACGATGTCGCTGGAGGGTACGAAGCCGGGTATATCTTGGGGGAGGAGCCGGTTTGGCGCGGTGGGATAGATGAGTTGCGGGGTGAGGGAGAGGGGGGAGAGGACTTTTGAGAGAAGTTTTTCGAGGGCGCGGGTTTTGGCGCGGAAAAGGGGGCCGGATTGGGTGTAGCCTGGGATGTGTTAGTATGCTGTCATTCTCTCTGGGAGCTTTATGTGTATGTAGATGTATATTTCACGAGTAGAATGGGTTCACGGGGCGAGGGGAGTATGTAGACCGGAATGTACGGGGTGAGATTGGTGAGATTGGTGAGGGAAGATGATAAGGTGGAAGTGCGTATGTACCGTGAAGCATGAGGATCTTGACATTTTGCTTCGCGTTCTTGGATTGCGATGTTGGGGCTGTGGCGGCCATTGTGAATGATGCTGGTGGTGGTGTTGGTGGTGGTGGACGAGTGAGTGAGGCTCGGGGGAGTGAGAATGGGGTTCGGCCCAGTCTTCTTGACAGGAGGCGCATTAGCCGATGGGACGGTTCTCAGGTTCGGAGTCGGTTTTGTTCGGTTCCTTTGCACTGGGCTCCTTGGTCTTTTCTTTCTTTTCTTTTGACCTTGTACTTTCAATTTTCAATGGTGCAAGCAGAGCGTTCAAGTATGTACATACATTGGACTTTGTTGCGTCGACAACAGTGGAGGAGCCAAAAGGGTGGATTTGTTTGCCGTGGGGGCCAGTCTGGTGGTCTGACTGGAACGGGGCGGCGTGCTTGGATTAATTGCTTGTATGTAATCGTCAACCCGACTGGTGAACAATATTTTGTCAACTACAATGGAGAAGTTCTGGCAGGGAGTCAAAAGAAACGAGGAGGTGCAGTCACTGCATGGTTGGAGGCATTGAGTCTCAGGACAATTTGGTGAGCAGGGCAGTGAGTCAGATGCGTAGATTGCCCGTCACTGCAGGTGTCAATATCGCAACAAAACCGTCCCTGGTATGTCATTCTTTCAGGAAGAATATGGGGTCATATGGCAAAGGGCTAGCCCTCGCGATGAATATATGCCTCGTCCATCATCGTTCATTTTGATACACAAGTTCTATAGAGGCACGCTTCCCCTTGCCGTATGCCATGCCTAAGGTACACCATCGCTCCCGATGAGCATTCCTCCCCATGCAGCGCACACGCTCATCCAGTCCCCAGCCTCCTCAACCTCTCGTCGACGATCCTCGGGTGAACAGAAATTTAGTGGTCGGCGGCATTCTTCTTGGCCTTATCATCCTTTGCCCCGCCTGTAACAGGGTGTCAGTAATTCTCCCAGGTACTCTGCTGGATGCCATTACAAGATACAGCGAGAGGGCGAAGTTACATACCACCAGTCACAGCACCCTGAATAGTGTTGACACCGTACATGACAATGATACCTAGTGTCCAAGGTCAATATAATGTTCGATGTGGGCGTCCAAAACGAGGGGTCTCTGGATTTGTCTTCGCTCTTCTTTTGTTGCATCTTTCTGAAAGGAGTAGAGAGACAATTTGTTTCGCATGTCGTTCCGTCAAAGCAAGCGTCACGTACCGGCGGCGAAAAAGGGCCACATGGGCTTCACTATTGTCAGGTTGTTAGCATGGTGCTTGATTTGCGCATCAGGGGTCGCCCATTGATAGATGCCTCGCGCAAAAAAACGTACAAACCGGAGCCGGCCACCTCCTCATTCCGAGAATAGACATGATGAGCGAGATTTTTCGGGGGTTTAATCGACGGTTCGGAAAGATTTAGATGCGGCGAGAAGTTGTCGTTCGTCGCGAAGTTCTCCCAAGAGAGCCTTTTTCGACGGAGCCAATTGCAATAGCTCTGGCGCGCTTCGAGCCGACGAGTGTAGTGCCTCAGGCAGCCAGAAGTCGGCACTCGCAGCCAGCGCCGCATCATAGTTTTTCCCTCTTCTCGTTGTTCAACGTCGTCTAATCATGGGGAGTCACGTGTGACCCCACTGATCGCGCGTGTGACATCATGAAGGTCCGAGCTCTCCGTGGAGTTGGGGTAACCTGTCAACTCATCATCTCGTAGCAACTGGCATTGTCATTGATCGACGGCCCAATCCAACCTCAGACTTCCAGCAGATTCATCACCGGATCCAACGCGTGCCATCACATAAATCATTTCCGTCACAGTAACACGAGTCACGACTCAGCCACAATCAAGACTCGTTGATCCATTACCTCAAGCTGCAAAGTGCGGGGTGAACAACGTGGCTGCCTCCAATCGCTGGTCGAGACTGCCTCCACGACAACGGCTTCAGGCCAGCTGCATGCCGCCCGACGCGACATTCCATCCAGAACTTGCTGCTTCCTGTGTGCCCTTCCTGTTTCTGATTCCCGTTTCGATTCTGTTTCTGAGTCCTGCTTCAGATAGGCTGCATCTGATCCCCGCTTCTTCTTCTTTTCCTGCTTCTGCTTCTGCTTCTGCTTTCCCGTGTCCAAGCTCCAGGAGTCCAGTAAATCATCCCATCTCAGAGTCCTTGGCTCGTGTGCCTGGCTTCCTCTGGTCGGTGTTGCATTGCAGCCGTATGTTCTGAAGACAGTCGTCGCCTTTTTGTCCTCGTCGTTTTCTCGTTCACTCTACGTCTTCCACCTCACACCACATTTACACTACTTCGCTCGCCTTACTCGTTCAACATGTTGTCACGAAGCCTTCCTCGTCATGCCCCCGCGGGACTCCCTCGCGCAGTCACCCGAGCTTTCAGTACCACAGCTGAAAGACCGAACAAGACTCCCTCAATGGGCGACATCAACCCTTCACGGGCGCAGATAGACTCCTTCAACAGCAAGCAGCAGGAGTTCCGCGCGAGACTGGTGCAGGCCCAGAAGGAACAGGGAGCACGTGCGTTGTCTGCCAATTTCACCTCGTCCGAGAAGTCGGACCAAGGCTCATCCAGCATCAATGCAGGAGCTGCCGCAGAGGCCGAACAGCACGACTCTGAGCACAAGTCGGGCCCGCTCTCGAACCTCATCTACGGTACAAAGGAAGGTAGAGAAATGGAAGCCCAGATCGAGGCCAGCTTCAGCCAGGTGCTGGCTCGGGGCAAGTACGTTCACTCAATAGTCTTCCATGAGGTGAAGCCCGATCACGTCGACGAATACGTGGAGCTCGTCGGTCATTTCTATCCCAAGATGGCCAACACCACCGAGAACAAGGTCCATTTGGTCGGTAGCTGGCGAACCGAGGTCGGCAACTGCGACACCTTTGGTATGTTTTGGAATTGAATCGTTTTCTATATTTGTCGCCAATACATACCACTGACGTCGAATTATAGTACATATCTGGGAATACCAAAAGTACGAGGGATACCACCAGTCCCGGCACGCCATCAGCCACCATCCCGAGTTTGCCGACTTTGATAACAAACTTAAGAGATTGATTACATCCAAGAAAATCTCACTCATGCAAGAATTTTCATTCTGGCCGACGACACCTCCCCGAAAGCTTGGAGGCATCTTTGAGCTTCGCTCGTACACCCTGCATCCCGGAAACCTGTTGGAGTGGGAGACACACTGGCGACGTGGTCTGAAGGCTCGTCGCGAGGTCATGGAAGGTGTTGGCGCATGGTTTGTCCAGATAGGTGATCTTAACACGGTACATCATCTGTGGCAATTTGCGAACCTAGAGGAGCGACGAGAGCGCCGGGAAAAGAGTTGGTCTGTGGAGGGTTGGAGTGACACAGTGCACAAGACGGTTCCGTTGATCCAGAACATGAAGTCTCGCATTTTGATTCCCATGCCCTGGTCACCAGTCGGCTAGGGCAGATCAGCAGGAGCACCTCAAGGCTCAGAAACATGTCAGTGGCGGGTATGAAATATATTTGCTGGAGCAACAGTCGTGGGAGATTCTGTTTCATGGTTTGCCTTACGGGCGGTGGGCTGTAGCGGCAGTAAGCCATGGCGCACTCCTTTCATTCTGTAAAGTGCTAGACAGGGTACGTGTTGCCTGTTTGCATGTACGAGTAGGTAGTTCTTGACCGACATGGGTAGACAGCATGCCATTATAAGAAGCACTCGGGCACTACGGGGGGATGTAATAGGGAAGCTGAAACGCGCAAGGCAAATACCATGCTTATGGGCATGCCTGCAATGTAGTTGAGGAATAAGAGTATAAACGAGCTTTCTTCATCAAATGACACCACTACCTAAATAACGTTACTCCTGTCTGTGTATATACAGCCGTCCAACGCCATGCCCGTGTCCGTAACTATGCCTACACCCCATGTGTATCCAATGCAAGCAATCAAGCCAATGCCTAACAATCTAATAAATAAGAAAGAGCAAAAAACAGAAGCAAAAAAAGGCGACAACAAACCTGCACCACTGAACAAAAAGCTCAATCCTCGAGATCCTCTCCCATAAGAGCAGCCAAGTTATGCCTCGCTAAATCCAGCATATGCCCCAACTGCCCCAATTTCGAATGCAACGAAATCAAGCTCGGATCCGCGCTCTCGATCCTCACTTTCTCCCTCACATAGACCTCTTGAACCGGATCTACCTCCTTCCTCCCACTGATCTGGGTGGCATTGCCAGCAGCCCCAGCAGCACCGATACTCCCTTTCTTGGGCTCACAGCGGCCATCACCCTCAGGATGATACCGAAACAGCACATCCATCTCATTGTGCTCAAGTCTTCGAAACGTTCCAATCGCAAGACCGAGCTTTGTGCCAAGAGCAATGGGCGCGTCTGCGGATTCAAGCACGCGGAGCCAGAGCACGAGACTGCTGTCCTCGAGGGCCATGTAGACGCTCATATTCGGGGGTAATGATGGAGAGAAGTGGTGGGCGGGGCAGGAGGATGTCTGCCAGGCTGGATCGGGGTCCTGGGGGGTACCTTTGAGGAGGGCGAGGGATTCGGAGATGGATTCGGAGAGGAGTTTGAGGGCGGAGGCGAGGGAGGGGGCTGTTGGGGGGGAGGAGGAGAGGGTTAGGCCGAGGAGGTCGATTGCTTGGGTGAGGTGTGTGTGGAGGGTGTCGAGGGCGGGGATGTGGATGGGTTCGGAGGAGGAGATGCTGATTTGGCAGGCGGGGAGGGTGCGTAGTTGGAGGTTGAGGGTCTGGAGATGGTTTGGTTTTGAGTTGTTAGTGACGCAGAGATGGTATGAGTTGCGTGCGGAGATGGGGGGGTTGGTGGAAGAGAATTTGTTGCTCGTGAGATATATGTACATGAATTGGATAGGATGAAGGGAAAAGGTATCATAGGGGGAGAGATACGCACACCCTTGATTATTCGGGTGCCGACCCGCGTAATCGTGCCTTTGACGGTCTCGTTCCGCTGCGTGCTCATGACGAGCGTGCTGCCTGGATCAATGGGCGCAAGCAGCGCATAGCAATCTTCGATGCCGTGCTTGAGGTCATGGCATGAGGTTATCGTTTCTTCAACGACCCATTGGAGATCACGCTCCTGGGGGGGTCGAACCGTTAGTATGGATGTATGTATATGCCTGTGTGTTGTGCTTGGGTTTCTCTAGATTTAAGCTCGCTGCCTCGTGCTGCGCTGGTAGAAGGGAGGGTGGGTTTCTTGAGCGGGTCTGCGTACGAGGGACTCGGCGACTTTGATGGCGAGGTCTTCGGGCGAAATGTGTGGCCAGACGGCGACAGACATGGCTGATAGGTATGGTTGTTATTGCTGTTCTTGTTTCGAGAGAGGGTATCTTGGAGTTTTATTCCTTTTTTTGTCACCCTTAGGATCCTTAGGGTATTTTAAGGGTCTGGGAAGAAAGTTGGGTAGAGTGTGGTGTGTCACGAGACGAGGTGGTCGGCCATGGCGTCTGGGATTGTCGTTGAGGATGTTGGCGATGTTTAGTTGGCGGGGAGGCATGCGACTCGGTGGTGCGAGTGGCAGTTTACTTCTGCGCACCATGGACGCGCACGAACCACCAGAGGCCGAGATCGCGTCAGTCAAAACAGCGAAGGTGGATCCACAAGGGGTCTCATTGGCTGCAGCGTTCTCAGCCGCTCTTACGGAGTACTCGTAGAGTGTTGATGACTTTTTAAAGGGGTTGTAGAATCTGCTATATGAATCTGCGATATGAATCTGCTATATACACATGTAGGCTAACTAGGTCAGCGCAATCTGACAGACGCCAAACTTGAGGCCGCTCAGAAGGAGGAGTACGCACGCCAGCAGGCGGAGAAACTCCTCCCCGCTGAACAACGCATTCAACAGCTTACCGGCGTGCTGCACCAGTCACAAGTAGAGTCGTTATGGCATGTACAAGAGCAGCAATCTCTTCGTTTCTGGCAACAACACCCTCAACCTCCGCCCTCACCGCCCTCACTGCCATCCAAGGGGGTGTTGACCAGTCTTCTGCCTTATCCTCGTATGATTCGGCGCTGGTTGAGGGTGTTGTTGCCAGAAACGAAGAGATTGCTGCTCTTGTACATGCCGTAACTCACGGGCCGCCCTCTCCGCTCGTTCGGCCGACTACTTGTGACTGGTGCAGCACGCAGGTGAGCTGTCGAATGCGTTGTTCAGCGAGGAGGGGTTTCTCCGCCTGCTGGCGTGCGTACTCTCACAGCGTGTATCTCCTTTGTGACACCACTTGCCGCAGAGCACGTTAGTCCTCCGGCAGCGCAGTCTGGCTCTTGCAGCCGCAAGATACACCGTCTCGAGCGAGCACTCGCACCGCAGCTTGTGAAGGACTAGGAATGGGACCTTGATCAGAAGGCCGGCCGACCGGCCGACCGGCTTCAACGTCGTTGCGGTCGGTTGTCTCGTTCCTGGTGCTGCCACGGCGACGGTGAGGGCGTTGAGGGCGTGAGATCCTTCAGCGGCGCTTCAATGTGATCATCGTTGAACTCCATTATGATGGCGGTGATGATAGCGATGGTGGTGATGACAGCGATGGTAGTGATGACAGCGATGGCGGGTGCTGACGGTAAGAACGTTGATGCCAGATGGCGGTGTAGAGAATATGTGCAGCGTGTCGTTGGAAAAGCTAGTTGTGGAATCCATGGTGCATGACGTCTACCTAGCTCATGTGGGTCTTGAATTCTGACCACTGAAAGCACCTTAATCAGACGAGGCTGCAGCGAGCTTGCAAGTTGCAACAAGGCTGGCTAAGTCGACTTTTCTTAGGTACTTCTACCTCGTAAGCTGCCACCTCCAACTTTACGCCCGTCAACAATCCACGACGTTACCACCGCTGCAGAAACACACGCACGAACCTGCCGAAACTAAGCGACTTGAAGTACAGCAGAAGAGCCGGCTCCTAGCCACGTCTTGCAGCCAATGGCCACCACACAATCCGCGACAGGACAGAGCCTGGTCCGGAAACTTGCCCCCATCCCTAAAGGTGAGTGAAGGCTACTTATCTCCATCGAGAAAAGAACGCAAGAAGAAATAGAGTCACAGCTAACAACTTACACATCTCAGGCGCACACGTCCAAAAACGCCCCCTCCTACGCCCCCAACTCTCCTCCTCCTCCAAATCCACCACCATGTACATGTCCTCCAAAACACCTTTCATGTCCGCCGTAAGACGCGTCCGCAAACAACTCAACCGCTCGCTCCGCCGCCCCCCAGCCCCCAAAAACGCCTCTCTGCAGTCCCGCGTCGCGGCACTCAACCGCAGTACCAACACAGCGGCCGGGGCGACAGGCGAAGCCGCCAAGCCAATGGTCGTCACGGTCTTGGGCACGGGAAAAGCGATTGAGAAGACCCTCAGCCTGGCGAGCTGGTTTGAACAGCAGGGTGATTGCGACGTGGCGTTACGGACGAAGACTGTGAAGACGGTGGACGATATTGTGCTGGAGGATGGAGCGGAAGCGGATGAGAGTCGGGTGCGGAACGTGAGTTGTTTGGAGGTGATGGTTACGCTGAAGTAGACCGCAAGGCGTTGGCTGCAGAAAACCACGACAAACAGCGGGAGAGAAATGCGACGGCCATGATGAAGAAGACGGGAGGGAAAAAGAAGAGATATCTCAGGAGGGAGAACGGACAGCCGGCAAGGTTCTCTCCAAGAGGCTGGACTTTTCCATGGATCATTATATCTGGGAAGGTACGCGGCATATGTCTACTCTTAATCGAAGGCCTAATACCGGGCATTATCTTCGAGAGACCATAGCCATGACTTTCCGGAGTGGTCTGAGCCTTATTTCCTCACGCGCTTCGCGACCTGACGATGGCATCCGTTGCACGCGCGCTTGCTGAGCATCGATACGCAACATCGCACTAGGCGCGTGGCTAGATCAACAATTCTTGGACGAAATGGATTTGATGCCATGGGGTTAAAGGCGTGTATGGCTATCTGCACGAAATCGGTGAAAACAAGAACCGTGCCAGCCACGTCTTGGTCCAGCCTTATTGAGGGATCTTTGCTGCTTCCTCGGCACTACAATGGGAATGAGATGGATGACGAGGCCTCTGTGTGAAGTCGGCGTCTTTGGGCGTGTTGCTGTCCGTGTTCTTTTGATGAACACAAACGAGCAGGACGGCGGATTCTACATATGAGCTGCGGAATCAGATGTACCGCTAGCGCTTTGCCTTTGTTTTTGACCAAAATCAACGGGTAGGACAAAATGAACAGGATAGGATACTAGATCATCTGTATGACTAGTATGAACAGATAAGTTATACTACTTCTCTAGCATTTTCACTTCCATCTTCAGAGCAAATAAACAGCATACACTATCGGATCCTCTGACTACCTATGTATATGACCGATATTGTGAGACGGTCCAGCTCTTCAGCGTTCTCACATGTTTCCAGAGCTAATGAAAGGACGAACATGATGTGGTCTGTAGACAAGTATTTTGTCCTCGCTTGCTTCACGAGTTGCCACCAACCGCCACTGAATGGCTGCACTGGGATTTAGCAGCGCTAACGGGACGAACATGCCCGAAGTAAAAACACCAGCCATTATTTTGTCATCTCACAGGGCACATCTTATCCGAATGTCGTGAGCTAGTCCTGTGCGCCCAGTTTTCTCGCCCGGTAGGTAGATTTGTCCTGGACTGGCCCGCGGTCTTGAAGGTTGACAACGAGCTTGAAGCACTTAGAGCACGCATAGGCGAGCACGCATAGTACATGGCGCAGCCCATGGCAAATTCGGCGATCGAGATTTTCCAACGTAGCAATTCTGCTTACTTGGCTTCGAAGCCTGTCCGCCTCTCTGTGCTTGTCTAATTTTCTCTCGAGAGAATTAGAAGTGCGTTTCGGACATTCAAGGTTGTAATAGCCAAGAGCTGCTGTGTATGCAGACTCTAGAGCACCTCAATAGGTACTCCGGTAGGCTAAACAATACACGTGCATCACTACATACTCCGTAGGGTACATGTAGGTATTTAGTTTACGAATGCCCGATCTAATTGAACCAGCCAGGCAACTGTGACGGTAAAGAGGCAATGCGGTTTCCTTGATTGGAGAAACCGCAGATGAACCCCCATCCCGTCAAGCCAAATTTGAAGAAACCCGGCGGCAGATCAACTTGAGGCTGACCCAGCCGCGTGGCAGTGCTTCGATGCAGCAGCGGATGTAACAGAACTTAGAAGAGCAGGCGTCCACTTGTATGCAAAAGCCATGAAACCATCAGATCGCCAGTCTGCCGCGATGCGATGAATCATGACATCTTTCCATTGTTGCATTGCGTTTTCGTCTTCTGGAGAATTGAATGAGGTGAAACGGATCCAATGGACGCCTTGCGAGCCAAATGTGCCTGACTACTCCAATCATTCATCATGAGTAACTCCGAAATGACGAAACAAACGCGAAGCCCAAGAACATACACAACAAGATGTCTCAAGCTCAATTATCGGATCAATGTGGCCGTTTTCACTTCTCTCGCCTGGCTCGAGTGGCACGGCATGCGTAACAATACTATACATACGTCAAAGACAACTCGGTGGCGGGTGCAGACTTCAGCAACGCACTGAACGCTATCTGTGAGGCGAAAGACCAAATTGCCGACCGGACTACTGACTGGCGGAGATGTCTGTTGACTCTGTTCACGAGCTGGGGTCGGACAGAAATGGTTGTGCAGATCGGAAGGTGTGCTCTAGCCTCTTGAGCCTCTTTTTCTTGTATTGCAAAGACAGAGCCAAACCGCACCGACTTGGCATTTGGCTTGGTGGACGGTGGACCATCGTGCGGCGCCACAGGCATGTACATCAGGGAGTACTGCATCAGGTCTTCCGAACGATATGCAATCTAGGTAGTCTATAGACATCCAGTTCAGCTGGCAGCAAACCATGTCGCGACTCGCGGGCGTTACCTATCAGGGCCAACGTGTCGGGGCGTCTCGGTTCCTGCGTCCGGCATTGCTCGTGGCATAAATCCAGGCATTGGACGTACACATCCGCTGGTGGAAGGGTAGATGAAGAGTCAAAGTCAATCTATGCATAGGCAATGAGTCGATGATCGGTCACTGTCACCTGTGTCGGCTGAGATTTTGACAGGTTTGAATGGTATGTATGAACTATGAACTTGAGGGACGCCGATAAGATATCCGTTCACGTGTGAGCGCAAACAGCTGGCATCTTCAGCGGCGAAGTTGCCGACTTCATCGGTAGCTCTTGCCAAACTTCGCCGCCGCGTGCCTGCCGTTCTTGATTGTTCCCGAATTCCCACCACAAGCGGCTACCAAACGCCAAATGCGCTTCCCTCGAAGAGGCCTGCCAGCGGATAACTTGATACGCATGATTGGCCGTGCGTTGTCGATTGAATGATTGGCAATTCGGTGGCCTGATTCGCCCGCTCGGGGTCTTGGTCTCGTGCAATATTCGGGCGTGGGTGATGGGGTGGTGCCACATCTGGCTTTCTCCGGCCGTCGTCAGCTGTTGGTGTTCTTTCCATGCATCTTCAATGAATCTCCGATCTTTTCTTGGATCCTCAGTTTTCTGTTGCATGCCCGGGAATATCGAGACAAGCGAGGATTCTGCATGCGACCTCCCGTCTTGTCCTTCAGAGTACATGGTCGCATACCTACCTATAGAAGAAGATGGACTGCCCACCAAGGTCGGATGTGGTTTACAAACTAACAAGTCGGATTGCACACAGTCAGTCGTCAAACACCATAGACAGCCATCCCATCCGTCACCAGCACACCACATCGTCGGCGCCACCGTTTTGCGCTCCACCACCCGACCCGTCCTCCCGCTTCCCAAGTTCCGACCCGGTCGACTCACCTGCCTGATACATCTGATACATCAGCCCACGCCATCTTACTGACTTGGTGTAGTGGAAGACTGCCGAGCCATTCACACATGCAACGTAATTTTGCTCTGTTTGCTACATGCCAAGCATTCCAGCATCACCTGTACTACTCTCTTACACGGTGACACACCTTCGACGGCGACAACGTTGTCACAATTTAACAATTCGGACAGATGTGAAGTCTATTTTATTCACCTCTTTGAGTCCTTCTACATATACATTACTACTCGTCCCCTTACATTTGAAGAAAACCACATAGCTACAGAAGACGAAGCTCTTCGGCTACTTTGAATCAGGTCAACGGATCTTACATCGTCCCTTTCCATACGTCCGAGTCCGACGAAAATAACGGAATGGTCGAACAAGATGTCGTGAATTGGGATGCCGGCATGATCGATCCGTCTCTGAAGATCGACTCCAAACTAGACTCCCTTTCTACAAACCCGGCACTATTCATGATGCAGCCGATATGCCGACCACGGCATGGAGAATTCCACGACGACATGTCTGACTCTGGAAGCAGCCATATCAGCAGGTCAGCTTCTGTCCTTACTTGCATGATCCACCGACCACCACAAAAGAAACACATTGGGGGCAGATGGTAATTAATCAGGGTAACAGTGGCAGCATATTCAGTCAAACAAGCGTGGAGGAGTCTTGCCGGCGAGCCTTGCCGCATTTTCCGAAACCGTCGCTCTCTTTCCCGATGCCTGCTCTAGAGTTCGACTTTCGCATAGCCGTCGCTCTGAACCCGGAGCCATCGTGCGTGGAAAGCAAGATCCAGAAGGAAATCGCCACAGTTGCCGCAGGGCAGTGGTCTGGGTCTTTTGGTAACGGACGTGTTCTTGTAGGTGTCATGATGTGATGTGATGCTATATATACACGCACCAGCCGCTAATCTTGTCACGCCAGGCGGGCGGCTATGATTTGGGCCAAGCAAGGGGCTTCCGGCCGATACGTATCGTCGAGGGGGCGTTTGTCTTGCAGACGAGTGATCAGCCAGCAGCCATGTAAGTCATGACTTCCTGCGTCTGTTGTGGTTTTGCGCTTCCATGGGGATGGCCAACTGACGAAGGCTCTTCCGCGATACTAGTTTGGAGTTGCGAACTCGGGGATCTCTTTCCGGGCCATGCAACATCCTGGACTCTCTTCTTGGGCCTGGCCAAAGCAAGGATATAGATGCCCGGCAGTATGGCTTCCGCATGTTTGCCACGGTCAAGACACCGGACAAGCGGTATGCTGAGATTGTGAATTGTGGATTGTGGGTTGCGAGCGGGATGTGGTCAGGAGAGGAGCTCATCATCGAGTAAGCTACTCATATCCATCCGTAGTCTACTCTGGATTTTTGCTGACCATGGCAGTGCCTATCGGGTCGCCTGACTTATCGTACATTGCAGCTTTGGAATTTGGCCTTGGCCTTGCTGATACGTTGATATCTTTGAGGAATGGTTTTCTATCTCCATTTTTCTTTTCTTAGCTTTTACTTCTCTCTATCTTCCCTTTCTCTCTATTCCGTGTTCACGTCACGGCAAGATGGCGGTCGCCGGTCGGCGTGGCTCAAACTGTCATGCACGTGTCCTTTTTTGTATCTTCCTTGGCCCTTATATGAGTCGGCCCTTATAAGTTATGCCTCTGCCACTTTCGCTTACTGCTCCGCGCCCGTGCAAGCGGTAGCACTGTCAATGCACGGAGGCAACTCGGCTTTCAAAGCAAGATGTTTTGTTGGAGTTTCGGTCATCATGTAGGACACATTCGGTTTGCCGTTTTCTTAGCGGGCGTTGCGGACGGCATGCCACGGCATGGAAGTGTTTTTGAATATGAAAAGCAGTTGTACTTGTACAAGCTGAATGGCATGTTGGGCCACATACTCGTTCTTGGCGCAAATGACCTCGACGCAAATTAGTTATGAGATCGGCGATGCTACATATGTTGACTACCTCTTCCCATCTATACACTTCTTTTTTGGACCTTTCTGCCTGTATCCGTGACCCGTCTATTGCCTATCCTATCTTCACACTCCGCATCACCACACAGCTTCAACTTCCAAGTTCCTCGGAGCCTTGGAGACCTCCCCTTGCCCCCTGGGCGCTTGTGCAATAGGTATTGCCCTTTGTGCTCCGAGCGCCATGCGTCATTGTCTACATATCCGTCTTCTTGGCGCGCATTGGCCTCTTCTTAGCATTCCAGTCCCGACTCTGTGCGATCGTTCAGCTCTTGATGGCTTGCATGGGCCGAGGCTCGAGCGCACTTGATCCCCGCATCACCGACCGGCGACGGCGGACGAAGCTGGCCAGGAAGGCTTCCCGTATGTACTTCCCCGCGCGTTAATCGCATTCGTCGTGCATGGCATCGATACGTATGTACCTTGTAATTCGGGTGTGTTGAGTCTCCCAATTTCTATCCCTGTCCCCATTTACACATACCCAGTCTCCCTTTGTTGACATTTCTTCCCCCAATTCCAAACATCTCAATATTCAGCTTCCAACTTGCCCCCCATTGTCCAGGTACGATACTCTTGCGACTTGTCCATCCTGTCGACTGTTGCCATTTCCTCAAGTTACATCTACATACATGTACATACCGGCCACTTTCAATGTTCATCCCAACCTGCCAAGCGCAGAAAACTCTCCGGAGTCCGCATCCTTCGCGTGGCATCCCCGGGAAGAGATGCATGGACGTGCGTGCGTATAAACTTCTTTGTCTGTGCGGAAAATGTACATTAGGTACCTACATAGCCCCCCTCGGGAACGGGCCCTCTTGTATGTACGTGCAGCGCACGCCCGTAGTTGCGCACGTGGCATATGACGAACGATACCTTGGTATTCTAGCAGCGCTGTCAACCTGATCCTCCGGGGGCTGTGCTGTGCTGTGCTATGATCACTGGTTATGGCTTTATGACATGTCGGATGAGGGATGATGATGTATCAATCTACACATCTGATGAATCACGATGCATCTAAGATTGTCACGTAGGTCTTTAGATGATGGATCGATCTATCTACCTAGGTAGATCGGCTGACCACTTGTGCAGATTAGCGAGGCTAGGTACCTATGTACCTGGTATGTATATATGCGTTGCGAGGGTGTAAAGCCCTGTGGCGCTACAACTTACAAGCCTCCCAAAAAAAAACAAGTGATGCCCGAGATTGAGGCTGCTACGTCCAACATGATGTTGTTTGTATCTTGGATTGTTGGAGTCCTGGAGGTGCTTCTGGTGGTATTCTATGAGTCTTCGGTCCGGTGACTCCGGTCCAGTCGAGAAAAGCAGCATTCTTGCTCAGCTTACTTGTCACATTATATATACGAACCAGGACTACAACGCATTGGAAAGACTCGGTTCTGCAGTCCTAACAGATTTTGGGGTCACCTATGGTGCATGTGTACAGTGTGACTGGTCGCTTCGCAACATCTACCACGCCATACTATATATACCACAACCGTTTCGTAAGAACAATTCAGCCCATTGAGTCATTGACCAGTATCAACGAGAGTAAAGAGGACAGAAATGAGAAAGACAACCGACAAGACAAGCCCAAATGTATTCGCCTCTTAGCCCGTCCGGCGTCTAGCTCAACTAGATTGTCACTTGTGTCGTAACATTATGCACGTGCAATCATCATGTCCGTCATGGACACTCAAAAAGGAAATACTCGAATTCATCAAGAAGACATCACATAAACACTTGAAGTTGCATCCGAGATGTCTCAGCTGTTTGACACACCGGCAAATACTTTGGACAAGCGGTCTTCCATGGCCTCTTTGATTCGACACGCACTTGGGCAAGGCAGTTAGGTAGGTAGCAGCTGGACTCCCACCGAAAGAAAAAGCCAGCAATTGGAGCCCGAGGCAGTGGGCACGAGCGTGAGGGCTTCGAGCGAAGGGGTCCATTCGTAACGGGACACAAGAGATCAAGAATCAAGATCTTGAGCACTGACACCGCCAAACCTTTGGCATCTTGTCATCAATCTTTTACTCGGTTGCAATACCCAAACCAAACTTGGATCAGTGGACATCCCGAGCTAGGATCCTTAACTTCAGAGGAGTGACTTTCCTCCCTTCATATATAGCCAAACATGGGAAGGAAACTCTCAAGCCTAAATGGAATGCAGATGCGGTAATAAGGGAGAGGCGTTCTCACCTCAACTTGTTACTCAGAGATCTTACCGGCGCTTGCGAAGGGAGGGTCGCTGTGAGAAGCCACATACATTACGTCAAGATTCAAGACTGCCCCAAGTCGGAGTCTCGGGCATACCCACAGTACGGTAGACACTTCTGGGCAAGCCATCAATTGCGCAAAAGATGTCATTGCTAGATAGAAAAAAGAGAACCGAACAGGCGAAAACCCCAGCGCACTACAGTTCTCAACTTCCTCTCCTTCTCATCCCGCCGTTGCTTGCGCGGTAATACGCCAAGTTCCGTCATGCATCCATCGTCATGGCGCCAAGCCCATGCTGCATATGTATATATATATATATATATAGAAAGAAACGAAAAAAAAATCGAAGCCGATTTAAGTGAAAGGTCTGGTTAAAGAAAGTCCGGAAAGAAGTGAAGGACGAGATCATCGTCTTACATGATAAAGAAAAAAAGAGAAAGAGAAAGAAAAGAAAAAGGGCCGGCATCGTTCAATACCACGTGGTATAACGTGCAGGCGAGAAGCGAATTCACAAATGATGCAGGCTGCTATACACTCCTCATCTACATATCGACTATCAGCCATGGCCGTGCTCGGCATGTCAGCTCCAGCTCCACTGGGCGCACATTCGCGCGTGATGTTGCCGATGCGCTCATGGCTTCTAGTCAATAAGATGGGCGTGCGACGCGTGTTTTAGAGCGAAGACAGCCCTTTACACAATGGAAATGTCCAGGCCAAGGGGCGGGAGAACATTTTCGCCGTACTGGCCCTGAACGTTACCTGTGCGCAATAAATGTTAGTGCATAGGTTCAAACTATCTCTGATCGGACGTATCAAGGTGGCCAAGATTGACTTACCAGGGGGGCCATAGTTGCAAACAGTGTACTGAGAGTTCATGCCGAAAATGGTACCAGCGGGACACTTGACCGTGGCACAGCCGACCTGGCGAGTATCCTTCCAGAGAAGCTGGGTGACATGACCCCACTCGTGGAAGGTGTCCATGGAAGGTTGGGCAATGCCATAGAACGAGAACTTGTTGATCTCGCCCTTGTACCACTGATCCGTGATGGCCTGTGCAATAGACTTCACCTCCTGGCCGGAAATGTCGTCAGAGGTACCAGTACTGGCAAGATTCTGGCCGTAGTTACCACTGCCCTGGTTCCTAATTACAGGAGTCAGTAATCTGACTGATCTGAATAGCCTTCACCGCTCATACTCGATGGAACTTACATGTCATGCTGAAACACGCAGCCCTTGGCCGTGTTGGCGGCATACTGGGCAAGGGTTTCGTCCCACTCCAGAGGTTGGACACCGTGGTTCTTGCGAAGGATCGCGTGGTGGTCAATGACCGTCTTCTGGTAGCTGTCCAAGTTGTTGGCTGCGGGAGCCTGCTGGGGTGGAGAGCTTTTGGGAGGTGAAGGGGTCTTGGTAGGTGAAGGGGCCTTGGAAGTGTGCGGCTTCGCTTGGATGACTGGCGTATCGTCCTGGGCCTTCACGTCGACCGGAGGTTGAACCTTGGGGGTTACGGCCTCGGGGATCTTAACATCGACGACCACTGGTTGAGGCTTAGTCGGTTGGGGCTTGATTGGTTGAGGCTTAGGTGGTTGGGGCGTGGGAGTAGGTGGTGAAGAAGAAGGTGCGGCCGAGGTGGTATGGGGCTTGACACTGTTGTCATTTGCCAGAGCAGCAGGAGGAGTAGTAGCCTTGGGCGCCTCTACGTTGGCTGCCGGAGTGGATGAGGAGGTACCATCATCGTAGAGAGTGACCCATTCAATTTCGGTGACCCAGTCAGTGACCATCACGCGCTTCTTCAAAGGAGTAGCGGTGGCCAACAAGGCGGCCGTGGCGACGAGAAAGATTGACGACTTCATTTTGAATAGCGTGATAGAACCTGTAAAAGAGTTAGCAACGTTTTGACAACAAGAATATCCCGTTCCATTATATAAGAAAACAAAGAGGCCCTGATTATCCGATATATCCGCATTCGGCGACGAGATATCAGACAATGTGGTGGACGGTGGCACCCGCCGGTTTCTTGCCATGCCTCGCTAGCGCTCACGAGACCAGAGAGACAAGGCGTTGTTCGGAGCAGACAATGCAAACAACGGCTTGTTTATCTGGCGCTGGAACAGGTTGTAGAGCCGGGTGGCTGATAGTTGAAGACTCCGGAATGCTGTCGGTGGGGGGACGGGTGAGACAGGAAGTCGAAAATGGTCGCTCCAAGTAAGTGGACAGCCAAACTTGCTGTTTTCGTTCGGGCGCACTCTGTCGCAGTCCACACAAGATTTGATGAGGCGTCGACGTCGGCATTTGGCTCATCGTCCAGTTAGAGGTCATGGCGGGCACCCATCCACTCTCAGGTGAGTGTCGTCTGAAATCCCGAGATATGGTTTTACACCCGTTGATTATTGGGAAGCCTTAGGCGATCCCTGTCGAGTTAAGGGGTTTCCCAGTCCGGTGGCCGAGGGAAGAGAAGAAACGATGATGTATAAAAAGAACACAAAGCGAACAGGGATTATATCGCAAGGGGTGTATATTCTTTACCTTTGGTATAGCGTTCGAGTTATGTTCTTTTTTATGACTACGAAGACGGACTACTTCGTAAAATGATTTTCACTTGCTTCAGAACCAGCTGGGCAGCACTGCTGTCGATCTTAGATTGTCGGTCGTCTGGCCGAGGTAATCCTGAATGCCAAGGGAAGCCGGGTGAAAAGGTGAAGACGTTGAAAAGGCGCGTGTCTAGATCGAAAAAGAGTCTCAAGGAGCGCAAAGTGTCGTCGAGGACACACAAAGGAGCGTGGGTTGGAGAAAGAGTGCAGATGGAAGACAAAAGCAGCAATACCGTCAAGGCAGCTCGACAATCCAGGTCTTTCGCTTTGGAGGGCGGGAGAGAGTGTGGTGAGAAGAGAAGTTGTGGATCGGCCAGAATCTAAAGTCAAGATGGGCGCGGCCGACTGATGTTATTAAGGCAGGAACGGATGGGGTCCAAGCCTTCCTCAGCCAGTTGCGAGGCACCTGTAGGTACCGTCCTGCTGTGGGTTGTGGGGCACTTGGAGCCAGCGGCTTGTTGCTCCGTAAGCCCACGCAGGCCGGGGGTGTGGAGGAGGGGACATGGGATGCATGCAGGTCGTGAAGTTCCAGGGACGACTTGATGGGAACAAGGGTTGGACACGGAGCAACGGCAAAGAGGCGTGGCGCGTAGACTACGTAGGTAGACGTGTAACGGTGTGAGGCATAACGCGGATGGGCGGCAAGATTGGATGATTTGAGCGCCAAGTTGAAGAACATGGCCGGCGCAAAGGTAGGTACATATCGGTACTTGGACACGTGCCAAACGAATGTTGGGCCTCTTTGGCAATGAGCAACGCAAGTGAGCAGCGCAGGATCCCAAGTTGAAGAGGAGGTAACTGCTGGTATCAAGTTTCGACAACTGGCTCACCCCTTGTGAACAGTGAACAGTGAACAGTGATGCTGCAGCATGATGTCCCGATGCGCGAGTTGCAAAATGTCTTGCAAACCCGATCGGACTGATTCATCCTCCCTCCATCCCAACCCGCCACTGCGTCCAGATGACGCATTGTGCCCAATCGCAGCAGCGCTGTAGCGCCAGGGGTCCGCGGCTCTGAGTGGACAAGAATTTACAGCGGCCCCTGACGCTAACAGACGCCCTGCACCACACGCCCTGAACCGCAACGGTTCGCTGATGATGGCCGCGAAGGGGGTGTACGTAGTGGCTCAAACACACACATTCGCGCTCTGAGCAGTCCGAGGACTTCAAGTCCGCCACCAACTCGGCTTCCTGCAATCTTGGCTTGCTCATTGTCCGTTGCCATCACCAACAATGAAGATTCAACAGCGGCCAAACGGTGTGCCGAGCCCTCTGTAACAGCACTGATGCCACAGATCCGATCGGATGCCGCGGATTCATGCCACCAATCGATGCCACGGTATCGTACGGAGGATACATACCTATGTACCTAATGTACGGAGTCCGTAATGAGCAAGGATTCTAGGCTGTAGCCTTGTGAGTTGTAGGGACGTATGTACTCCGTATTCCCCGCCTACAATATCCGCTCATAGCCTGGCTTGGAGCATGACATCAGACGCATTTCCACTTGCTTCCAAAAGCTGGTGCCTACCATCTCCCTTAATTTCGCCGTCCAGCACACTTTGTTCAGGATTTGTTTGCTCCCCTACCTAGTTTCACTTCGTTATGCCTGCAAGACGCATCCCCTGACCTTGCCATATTTGCAATAATACGGAGTACCTATCCTATGCTAATGATCGTCAAGGTTGCTGCGCAGATTGGCGCAGATTGAAGAGGGGAATTCCACGGAAATTTGGTGGGAGTTGTGCAATGATGGCATGAATTGATGGTTACAAAGGCTGACATTTTTTGTCTCGAGCGTCGTCAGAGATCACCCCGCAGACATCTGATCAATGGAAGCCACCGTTTCAAGAGTCTTTCGAGACATTGATCAGTTACTCTTGGCCCATCAAGCATCGGTGCCGCGCAGGATATGCGACACACAGTGCATAGATAGCATTTGCTGTCGCCATGGCAGAACTCCAAGAGGGGGATGCCTATGTATGTAGATGGCGGCGGGTGTAATCTCAGGAGAAACAGCGATGCATTGCGCACTTGCCTGGACGGGCGCAGATCGGAGCATTTAGAGAACGGATCACGACGGTCTGGGATCCTGCCAAAAAGATTGCGACGCGGAAGGGGATTTATCCATCCATCATCGTCTGATGGTGAGGTCCTGAGGATTGAGATGGCTAGGTAGCCTCCCGATGATTCTCTGAGCTCTCTGTTCTCTCTCTCGTCCATGGCTTCCCCCAAGCGCTTGGCCCAGCCGAGCAGCCGACCAACCGGGGTTGTGCTAGCCCTAGCCCCACTAAACAGACTAAGCAGACTTCTCGGTAATGTGGGGTTGATGTCGTCCCTGGAAGTTCTGAAACGTCCTCATCTCTCGGCCAGTGGGGCGCCACTTGCCTCGCTCCGTATCAATAGGTGCCTACATACCTACCTCATGAGGTACCTATTTCCGTAAAAGAAAAAAACAGGCATCAAGAGAGGCGACAAATCTGGCATCAGGAAATCGGAACGGAGATGCCTTCTGTCGATGCGTCGGAGACAGACGGGCGCCAATCTGCCGTGACGGCTGTCATCTGGCTGACACCTGGCTGACACCTGGCTATCACCTGGTTACGGCTGCGGGCCCGTTTGCCGCCTTGGCCGGAAACATGTCTCCTCGAGCTTCGACGAGCCTGCATTGCTCACCAGCTTCCTGGTTCACCCTTTTCCTGCTTTTCCCATTTCCTCCTACTTTGCCTCATCGTCGCGCAAACGTTGTTTCATCTGCACTGCCTTGTGCGACGCCAATTACGTACTAATTCTTCGTAATGCGACTGTCCATCCGCAGCAGGAAGTTCCAGGAACAGTAAGGGGATCCGGAAAGCCGAAGCGAGGACTCACGAGTCACGGGACTCACGGGCAACTTCTTTGCGCGTTTATTACCGAACAACAACTTTTTTCGCGCCATCGTCTACGGAGTTTGTACACACATATGTAGGTATGCGCCCCGGCTCCGACATCACCATCAAGTCTACTCCGTAGGTACTGATATGTACGTGTGATGGCTAAGTCGAACTAGGTACTCCTTCCCACTCCACAGACAGTCGAAGCAATTTTCAATCCTTATTTTTGACTCGGTCTCTCCCTAGCGCAATATAGCCTATTGTCGCGTCTATACATAATGACCAATTCCCCCAGAGCAATGCCATCCCGTGTTGATGCCGCGCTGGACCAGGCCGCAGCAAACTTAAGATGATGAATTGATCCGAGTGCCACTCCCCATATGTAGTTCGGATTGTTCCCATGTAGGTGTGTACATATGTACCTAGGTACATGCCTAAGGTATCTATCTATGCACTTAAAACAGGAGCTCCCAGCAACCTCCGACTTCTTGGCCACAAGGTGTTACAAGTTTACAACTTACATATAGGTAGGTAGGTAGTACCTACGGACTCGGAGTATACAGACAACCCAACCGACATGGTCTCTTTTCCCGTTGCCGGCCGCGAATGAAGCCCGGCCGGATCACGCACTAGTGGTGAGTCACCGTGAGATGTACAAGACTTCAGACAAAACCGCGACGACTTGGCGAGAATTTCTCAAAGACGGAGAAGTCTCCGCTGAAACATGAAGCAAGCCGGCCCCCCTCCTCCAGCCTGACTTCCGACACATGATCTTATGCGAGAGTTATCAATCAGGTGCTTGTCAGATGGTGACAATCATGACGACACTAACTAAGCATTGGGAAAATACAACTATGAAGATTGGGCAGCCGCCGCCGGCCGGGCACAGTAGGTGTATCGAGAGGTTTGGTGTTTTGCTTTATTACGTATAACTATAGGTAGGTCATGCCCTCGCCCACACTTCTTCTGCTGTACCCTCGTATGCACAAATCTGCGGCAACGTTTCGTTGATTCGTATATCACACGTGAAGCGACATTAGAGCATTACATAGATGCTCGACAACAGGCCTCATCGCGGAGCCGAAAGTCACCCCATGATGATACGCCATGCAGCCATGCTTGTCCGACGTTCCTCGGCTCATGATAGCCGAGTGCGGGTCACTCTTCGTGCTTCGATTTAGCCTGCAGTGGAAAGTTGACCAGCATGATGAGACGGAGGGCGAGATGATGGCATGAGGGGATGAAACGGGCAGATGGATGCTGCCTGTCTGCGTGGAGTAACGTAGGTACCTACCAGGTACCTAATGCATGTATGAGGTATGTATGTATGTACCTTATGATACCTTAAGCATGGCCGCATGGCGTCAAGACGGCCTTGCATTGACCGCATTGAGCACATTTGCCCCCCACCGCCTCTGCGAACACCTGCGACACGCGATATACCTCCGAGATGGATTCTGCATGTCCGATGCATGTACGAACCAACCTTGATGATATGTATGTATGTATGTACAATGTACATATGTATTGGTGTTTTCTTCAACAAGCGGGCATCGGAAACTTGACGTTCTGTGTCAGCGGCACGGGACGTCTGAGACAGCGACCACACCGGGGCGGCCCTCACTCCGTAAGCTGGGGATGCTGTCGCCGCCGGCATCAATGCTGCACGACGAAGAGGTCACGCAATTCGTGAGGCTCATTGCCTCGGCAGCAAAAACCACCACCCATGAATCACCCTCAAACCTGCTTCAACTTTCAAGACTCATTCTCAGTCGCTAAGCGTGCGTTAGGAGCATGTAATATGACGAAAGGTCCGGTGCGCACGCTGCGTTGTCGAAAGAGTTCCCTCACAACCGAGACACGGGAAGAGATTGGAAACGTGAGAATTCTCAGCCTCACCTTCAAGACTGCAAATGTTGTTTGAATGATGAATCTGAGCTTTGCAGCACAATCCGAAACCTCAGATCCATCAATAGCAATCGACATATTTGCACGTGACCCTTTGGAATGGGTATAGCCAAGGCTATGTGTAAGCTCTAGGTAGGTCTATGGGCATCTACCATAGAATGAAAGTTCATGTTCATTCATCAAGGGAACTTTTGACATCGCAGTTCTATACAAACGGCCTTTCCTCCGCGTTGCTTACACCGGACGACGTTGGCACAAGGGTGGATCGAGACGCCGTGATCAACGGCAACTGGCGTCGTGCCATGGCCGACTATTTATGCACGTATGAGCCAATAACTCGCCGATCTGTCACGACGGGTCAATATGGCACGGCAGAACCGAAGAAGCAGTAGACATTTATGTCGAGCCCTCTTGCTCCGATTTTCTTGCCTTGCCTTGGAAGTTGTATCGTCGTCTTCTCAAAATTACCTCTCATCTAAAGATTTCTCCAACGTGACAACACCAAGACAGAAGCCATGAGAATCTGCGTCTTTCTATCCTCGTACCAAGGGTCAGGCTCCGTTTTGGAGAATCTCGACACCGTCACGTCTCAGCCAGGACGATTCACTTCTCAGCACGAATTCGAATACCGCTGGATACACAAACACAAGGCAGAGCAGCAGATTAATGACGCAGTTGCTGAGGGATTCGACTTTTACTTCAACTTCCTCTGGGGCACACCCAATGACGAGGTTGCGGGCGCAGACGCCTCCCGCTATTTCGAATCGTTGGACCTACCATCCTGCGGAGTCCGCAGCTTGGAAAGGTCCCAGACAAAGAACGACTTCTACGAAGCGGCCAGGCTTCACGGAGCGCCACGAGTTCCTGGCGTCGACCGGTTTCCCTTGTTCGTCAAGCCCGGGTTTGGGTGTGCCAGCCAGTTAATTGACGAGAGGTCCGTATGCCGCAATCAGGAGGAGCTGGACTCTGCGCTTCGCCGCATGCACGAGGCATTGCACGAGCCGCGCCTGAGGCGTGCCACCGCGTTGGGCATGGAAGATCCTGCTGAATACGCACGTTCTCTTGAGGCCGCCGGGAGGAACAGCGAGGATATCGTTGTGCAGGAATACATTGAAGGCAAGGACTATGGCTGTGTCGTCGTTCAACTAGGCCAGAGCTGCGTAGCTGTCACACCATTGGCCTACCGAATGAAGAAGCCCTTGCCACAAAAGGAACAGTTCCTCACCTTTGACGGCAAGTTCGACGACGGCACACACATGGAGCTCCTGCGGAAGGAAGACGATGCCGTGCTCTATGAGCATCTCCAGCAGGCAGCCATAGAAGCATTCGCCGTGAGCAGCTGCAGAAAGAACAACACGGGCTGTGACGTCGATCTTCGAGTCACGCCCGATGGACAAGTCTTTGTTATTGAGGTGAATCCCCAACCGGCGGAGTTCCTCCCCACGGGACAGTACCAAGACTTGTCCATTTTGCAGGGCTTCCCGGGTGCCCATTGGGCCTTGATCAATGTTTACATTGCGAATCACTTGCTTCGTCACCCCTCGGAGCAGGAGAGCCGCCATCTCGGCACCGCGTCTGCGTACGATGCCATGGCTCCGAAGTATGACTATCTGATGAGTGTCGCAGACAATACCATCAAGAAATGCCTGGGTGAGCTGGTCGAGAACTATGATTTTTCGGGTACGATTCTTGATCTTGGCTGCGGGACAGGTGCTTTTGGACGAATGCTGGCGCAGAGCCAGAAATATATGAGACATGCTGCCTCTGTATCTACTACCCCTTCGTCTTCGCCTCCGAATACCTCTCACGCCAATGGATCCAATGGGAACAAAGATACCAAAGATACCAAGGGAAACTATCGTCTGCTAGGGTGCGACATCTCCTCCGGCATGCTGGATGTCTGCCGCGAAACGGGCCTCTACGACTTCCTCCACCAGGCTTCCATGCACTCCACCCTCATGAACCTCGCGGGGCCCATTGACCATGTGGTCTGCTCTTCGGCCCTGCAGCACATTGAACCAGAAATGTTCTCCTTTATCATGGTGCTTCTATTTCTCCGCGCCGGCAAATCCATCACGCTGAGCGTGGAGGAAATCCCCGATGTGTACAATGAGAACCTCGTCAAGGCGGGCCATATCAAAGCCGGGTCTATGGCTCCAAGCTCTAACCACGTGGGTGCGATGGAGGCGTTTGGGGTGCCAGAAGGGCTGGGTTGGCGGCTGGTGAGCAAGGAGCGGGTGTTTTCGTGGGCGTCGCCTAAGACGGGGGATCGGATATATTCGACTTATTTTCGCTTCGAGAGGAGTGATGATGGAGGGGTGGGAAGCTACACTATGTTTAGGAGTGTCATCTGAGAAGGGGGGGCTCGGTCCTCGGTTGATGCGCCGTCTTCTTCGGAGAGAGAACGGGTGATTCATGTTAGAGGTGTGGCCGGGTTCGACACGGATGCACGATTGGAACAATGTCTGTATCTGAGTGGTGATACGACTAGACTACATTGCGCACGAAGAAAGGATGTCTATCGGGACCGGGGATATATGGAGGCTGCTAGTCTCTTTGGCCGATGGGAAATGTCCAGACTCTGACACAATGGTTCATTTCATTCATCACATATATATTCTCTAGATTTCAGTCTGTATGTTCTTTAGAGGAAATATACTGTTACCGCGATATCACCTCCATACTACTAACTTCTAACTTCTGACTTTTAAGTGAAGACATAATCGCCTTATGCTAGCAGTCACCAGCATTGCTACAGGTAGGAGACAGTGCAGTGCAGTACAGTACAGTACAGTACAGCACAGACATACATATGAGCTGACGCGTCCACCGTTCACATGTGACCATCTTACACATGCCAAACGCCTGTGGCCTTCTTCATCAACTCGATTCATGATCGCCGGCTCTGCATCTGCAGTCATACTCACGAGTCACGCTCACTCACGCCTTGAATCTGCGAGCGATCTGCATGTACGGTGTGCATGTCGTATGGCCCGCATTTGTTCTGCATGTGCAGTGACATATGCGTTTCACGGTCCGCATGTTCTGTCTGCATTACCTGCATTGTATGTAGTTGCAACTTGCACAATGTCGCTGCTACATACCTGCCTGTCGGCATCTTCTCGGCAAGTTCCGGAGAGGTTGCCCCAGTCGTTCGACCTTGTGCGGCGAAGGAACCTGGAAAACACACGAGATATATTGGATACGGCAGTGTGTATATGATAATGGTATAGCATCCATTTCCATGCCGCTTGATCCGATGATCCGATGGCTTCGATGATCGATGGTGGGCTAGTTGTATCATGACGAAGCTCAAGGCAAAAGTTCCTCGGTTGAGCACGGTTGTCTATGTAAGACGTAGTACCTAACATAGTACAATGAACGAGAAAATCAGTTCTGTTTTGAGCTTCCTGAAGATTCTTTTTTCCTTTTCACGAATCATCCACTGCAATGGAGTACTGTACATGTATGTACGGAGTACGGATATGTACATCTTCGTGACACATCCTACATACAAGGTAGGTACCTAAGACTTGTACCTAAGTGACACCTCCCCCGCCCCCGCTCCCGCCGCTAGGTAATTCCAATCAACATTCCCCAACCGCGATGATGCAGACCTCTCAAAAAGCAAACAAGCAAAGTCAGTCAACAAAATGTTTTGTATGAAACTGCAGTTGCTTTTTCAACCCTGCAGTCACTTAAATATTCGTAAACGCAGAGAGGCCCATTGAGTTTCACAATGCCCGGTTGGGATGGAGACATGGTTCGGGGGCTTCGGAATCATCCTCTCTATCCCTGCGAGGGGGCTCAAGATGTGACATGTACTCCGTGGTTGGTGTGACTTGGTGAAGATAATCGCGACTCTCCTCCCTTATTATGGAGATAAACAAAACAGAGACAGATTCTGCTGGCAGTGGCAACGATCGATCTAGGGTCGCACATAAGACAGGCCTTCCGACTTCCGCAATTCCGCCATTTCTGTTTTCCAAATTGCAGTTACCCAACTCCATACATAATGTAACTGCACACCTTTTTCTTCTCAACGTATTTTTTGTTTGCACTGCTAGCATGCCACAAGTGTCAGGGACATTTTTACAAGCATTAAGTATTGGTCAGACACGCCTCAAAGATATCTAGATCGCTGTTCAGCCAACTGGCACCCTTCATCCCCTTCACCAGCCAGTAACCACCATCTGTACTGTACTTCAACGCCGGATATATCTACAAGGCTTGAAGAATAAATCAGAATTTGGGCGTACGACCTATTTCGGGACTCAGAAGACTCGTTGAACATGTTTTTGCGTCAATGCGACCGCAGAACGACATATACTTGTCAATTTTGTATGTGTAAACACTACATCTACTACACCGCATTACAGGTGCCATTATGGCCGCTAGCGATAATCAATGCAACTGTCGAAGGGACAGCCGGCCAGTGACTATCGCGGTGTCGTGTTGAAAGTAAAATATCGAGATGTGGTGATTTAAAGTTCGTAGTGTATGTATATCTAGTCTGTATCTAGTCTATAGTCGGAACTCAGCACTGAGAGTCTGAGCAGTGATCACTCCAGACCATTTTCTCTAACAACCCGTCAGTCCAATCACAGCCAAACATAATCGATACTGAATCTTTCAAAGGCTCCATTGAGGCCATTTGTCAAAACAAGACATAGGAAGCCCAAAATAAGGTACAAATATCCGATCATGATTGGGGAGCCATTTGTTATCTGGGGGAAAGTGAATCTCACGGAGTCACGTTATCATATGATCTGCGACCAAATCGCCAAAAGAAAAGAATCGAGTTCCCAACATGAACAGGCAGCTTCATCAGAGTGACTTCTTCATTATTATATATTGCGCATACAGTACGGGTCCCTTCGTTTTTTTTCTTTCGTTTTTACAACCAACGTGACCGTGACCCCCCGCCCACCACTCTAATTGACCTGATTTCACTGGCAAGTCCACTGGCCAGCTCTATTGTGCAAGCCGCACCCCTTAGTTTTTTTCGTTTTTTCCTGCCAACGCTACAGTGCACCCATTCCACTGCTAACAGCACTGTCCACTGCTAACAGCACCGATTCCACTGCCCATTCCACCGTAACTGGACAAGGTATCACGCTTCCCGCCAGTGCTCTCAATGGTTGGTGTGGTATGGTATGACCCCTCACACCACACTACACCATGTTTTATGGTGTAGTATGGTGTGACACCAGGGGTACCTATAGTGCACCATGGTGTGACAGGAGTAATTTGATAGGTACAGCGTAACTTGGTTTTGGAGTACCTATGTCTTGGGGTCAATTTAGAAATGGACTTTCTGTCCTTTGTATCTACAGACTACATCTATATTCATGTCTCTCTTGTCAATCAACATATGAGGTGTTACAACACCTTTCCTGAACCAGTTCTTGGTACATTGGGTGAACTCGACAATCTCAGGCTGAGGTAGGTAAGAGAATGGCGTGCGGGGACAGAAATTAGAGTGAAATCCATGGGCTTGGGCGATGTACCAAGTATATTCCGACCGGCAGAATCCCACCGCCTGCCGAAAGACGCTACGCTAAGCTCAATTATGCTTAGCGGATGCTTAGCGGTACCCCTTTGGGTCACACCATGGTATACCATAGTGTGGCCACCCGGCACACCATACCACACTACACCATTGGTGTGAGGCCTGTACAACACACCAGACGCTAACCATTGGTATACACCAACCATTGAGAGCACTGAGATCCATCAGCTGACGTGGGCAGCAATAACAAGTGTTAAGTCTTCAGACGGTCATGTTGATTGACTTTCTCATATCGAAACCATGACCGATGATTTAGAGTTGACATGTACTGGCATACGAGTGGTCCCGTAAGGTTCTTGCAGAGTATAAGAAGATCCAGCCTCAATACAAATCCGCTTCGATTAAAAATTTAAAATAGCGATTAGTCGGAGTCTCGGAGATAATGGCATTGAGGTTTGATATTGCTGGTGAGGTGAAATATTTCTTTGCTGGGTCTATAACCATCTCCAAAACACCATAGTACCGCTCGTTCACCATTCTTCACCATCCTTCTCCAAAACTGAACGAGGGCGTTAAGTCACACATCTCTTCACAAGTCAAAACCTCGGGTTTGGCAGGGTCCGTAGATGAATCAAACATTGGGAATCCATACGGATTTAGGTTGAATCTTGATATGTCATACGTTTAGGCACACTTGGCCCGTTACTCTTAAATGGCAGAGCACCGCAGCTCATGAATGATGAAACACTAACATAGAAGACAACAGTCAGCTCAGGGAGCAAAGGGAACGAGCCCCGCGTCCAGACAACAAAAGAGCTAGGCGCCGGAAGTTGGAACCCATAGAACAAGGAGGAGAAGGGTAAGCTTGTAAACGAAGCATGTTCCGACCTCGGAAAGGAGTTCACTCGGTCCATGGCCATTCGGCATATCATCATTATGTATAAGAGCGGAGGCTTCCCAAGAACTCATCAGAAACTTCCAGAGATCCTTAAAGAGCCCAAGTCTATTATTTTGGAATGATTCCTTCTCAGCAAGTTTCAAGCCGCCCAATTGAGGCCCTCGTTACAGTATGCAACATTGCAAGTGTCTTGCATCAAGGTTGAATGACGACGGAGAGGTGTCGCCTTCCCGCCTCCGCTCGCGCACAATACGAGCTCTATCTGTCTTGCTCAAGTTCTGGCTTTAGGTATCATTCGCACAAGATTTCAACAGTGTTCCGTTAGTTTTAAACACCTTGAGCTGCTGTTCTACGGAAGGAGAAGGGGGGTGCATCAAGAGATAATGTAATAATAATTTACGCTAGTTAGGCGAGCCTAATGTCTAGTACCTCTATTTACATAAACCGCACGGGAAAAACCCTAGTGCAGGGAGGAAAACCT
>SRQL01000161.1:0-49779 GCA_018360575.1 Claviceps sp. LM454 group G7
GTCCGATGACTCCGAGTGGCATAATGTCTGCAGGGCGGGATGTATACCCGTCCCGTGACACAACCCCCCTTTTCAACAATTGTGAGTATCGTGAACTCCCTCATCGCTCCCTCGCCAAATACATCCAAAACAAGCCCGTCATCCACACCAACCTCCACGTCGTCGTCCACATCTCCCGCACACACACACCCAACTCCCTCCGCCCCCGGCCCGACTTCCACGATTTCCCCCCATCGTAAAACGGATCTTGCAGATGGATGCGCGGTCCGACTCCCGCGGCTGCTCCCATCCCAGCAGCCCACCGCTGACTACTCCGACTCTTCTTCGATGTCCACCGCGCGCTGCTATCGCTCGTGATCCCCGCGGAGGTAAACTCGCCTCGCATCCCTGATGATGATGCTGCTGCGCCGGCAGAGCCCCGCGGAGGTGTATACGCACGTTCCGGCGGCTCGGATTTCGCCTTGGTTTGGGTCTTGTCCTTGTACATGGGTAGAACTGAGGAACCGAACGAAGAAGAAGAAGAGAAGGAGGAGGAGGAGGAGGAGGAGGAGGAGGAGGAGGCGGCTTTGTAGGCGGCGGGAGTAGCCGATTCAGGCTCCAGCGCAAAGGGCGTGAGATGCAGAACCGGTACCAAGAACGCGCGAATGCAGAGTAGAATGAGCGAGATGGTAACGAGGGTCACATACTTCATGTACGTGCGGAATTGGTTCGGCAGCAGACACAGGTGCGTCTGGAGGGTCATTTCGGGGTTCCCCGGGATGGGATTGCCTTTTGCGTCAATGGGGTTGTAGAGACTCACCATGAGGAAGCCCGGTGTTGGGATCCCCATGGCCATGCTGAAGCTCTTGACGGTGATTTCGCGAACGCGGCCCTTGGAGGGGGAGTGGGTGAGCTCGCAGTAGTCGTGGTCGTCACCGGAGAAGACGTGCACGACATTGCCTACTTTTTTGACGAGGCTGACGGAGTCGGCTTCGCTGAGCACGTTTGAGTACTGGTATCCGGCGGAGACGCTGATGGCGTTGCGGTCGTCGCGCGTAGTCGATTCCCCTGATCCGTCGTCTTTTCCCCCTGAAGATTGTTTTTTGGTGCTTGGTGGCCAGTGTTCGCGGAGAGGTCCGCAGGGCGTGCCGGGCGGTCGGAATAAAGGTACGTGGGTGAGGAGAATCGTGGGCAGGTCAGCGACTGCGTCGGAGCCTGGATCACGGAGCACGCGAGATAGGTCTGCGCTGTTGACGTCCTCGACTTTGTGATGGAGTTTGAGGTCGCGATCTACGCCGTGCCAGACCCCGAGTTCTTCATACGTTAGCTTGCGCTTCATGACTGGGACCTCGTCGAGGAAGTCGTGTACAGGCCCATAGATGGGCTTCAGGTTGTGCGCGTCCTTGTACGCGGATGTATCGGCGCTCAACGACACTGTGTCCACCGAGACGATCGTGTGGTTCCCTACCACGTCGACGCGGTTCGTCTCCCCAAAAAAGGCACTGAAGCGGTCGCGAACGGGTACCTGGATCTGAGCCCCGAAACCCAAGTCGTGATTCCCCGGCAAACCGGCCACCAGCTTGCGCCCTCTCTGGTACGGCCCGGGAACGGTGCCGCCCTCGCTGCTGAACGGCTTGAAGAAGATGTCACTGAAGCGCTTGTACTCTGTGAGCCAGAAATCCTCGCCGTACTTGCGATGCCACGTCTTGACCCATTTCTTCTCCGTCTCAGATCGTCGGCCGCCCCATTGCGGATCGACAAACTGTGCTCCCTGCCGTGTCTTCCACTCTCGTCCGCCATCGAAGAGATCGCCCAGGAAGAAGACGCTGTCCGGTCGCAGCTGGCGCTGTAAGGCACGGTATCCTCTCCGCATGTAATTATCTGTGACGAGCACAGTCAAGGGATTCAGCGGCCACGGACGACCAGGATAGGAGTGCGGATCTGTGATTTGAGGATCGGCAACGAAGACGAGGTGATGCGGAGTAGCATGTTTAGGCTGTGTAGTATATACTCGTCAGCATTCCATGTATGTGTCTTTGGTCTTTCGTAAGAACAGAATCCCCTTTCAGAAGACGACCCCAGGAACCTGCAATCCAACACGCAGACATGTAGATTCAGAAACCACCGAAGACGTACCCATTTCTCCCAATTCTCCCAGTCACACCTCTGCACCTTACTATCAAACACCCACCGCTCCCCCCACAGCAAAATCACCATCCAGAACAGAAACAAAAAGTGCGGAAAACTCAAGACCCGTCTCGCGACTAGGTTTCTCCGAATCTGATGGCCCGTCCGCGCCGCAATAGCTTCGACCGTCGCCCTGCCTGGACCGCCTATCCAGGCAAGCACCGCCTGAGTCGGCGTGCGCAAACGGCCGCCCTTGAGAGGTTTGGGCATGGCTAAGCGGCGGAACATCTCGGCGCCATCACTAAGCTCCCTCCTCTGGCACGGGCGCAGGTTTTCGTTCTTGTAATAACTCTCGTTCGTTCGAAATCGCGTTGGTTTGGGGAGAGGAAACGGTTCGTTGAAGTTATGAAAGCTCTCAAGGGCAGCTGATGGCCCGAAGAGGGGGTTGGATAAAAGGAAGCTTTCGGTCTCGGAATGCGCGGTTGGCGTTGTACCTAATTATGTATGTACATATGTACTGGAATTGAAATTGGAATCAGCGCCCTGTTCCCGAATTCCCGATGACTTGTTCAATGGATAAGATGTGGGATAAGCGCCAATCAGAGGCTCGGATATCTCGGGAAGTGGGGCCGCAGGAAAGAGCGGAAAAGAGACAAAAAGTCTAAAAAAAGAGTGCATGGGGCTGAAAAGTATCATACATAGTTCCCAACTGGCAAATAACAAATGCCTCGCCGTTCAGGACGAAATCCAACAGCCACTTGCGATCTCGCGGAGACAGACCAAGCCAGATCCCTGGACCCTTTGCTTATAGAGTCCAAAATGGTGTCCAAAAGGGACGTCTCAGGGGCCGACGACGCCTTGTCATCTGAAGACATGCCCGGGTTTATGAACCTCAACTACACTGCCAACAGCTCTGCATTCAAAGCATAACCAAAACGCTATTTAGCTATCGAATACCATTTCCGCAATCCCACATCTAAACGCCATGTATATGCATATGTACTAGCTGCCGTCATCATTTACTTCATGTTCCCCACGGTATCAAGGTCAGTCACCACGTCTCCGTGTATCTTCCCGATGTCGAACAGACCTTCAGACCATGACTGCCGATGGCGACAGCAGGAGTCTACTACCCGTGTCTTCTTTCTGATTTCTGCTTTCTGCCATCCGCAGCGCCTTCAGCGAGGCGCCATATCCGAGCTGGCATCACTACGGTCATCCTCATCACCTGCCTCTTCACCGTTCTCATAACGCCGCGACTGCGACTTGGGCACCGCTGGTTTCTTTCGGAGGCTTAGAAACCTCTTGAATCCACGTGGCTGCTGCGCTTTGGACTCCAACGCCTGCTGTAGCTCATCGTCGGCTGGGTTGTACTCATAATGCAATCGCGGAACCAGCAATCGATACGGAACCGTGATTCCTGTTGGATCCTTAGCGTTGACTTCCACGTTGAGACAGATGTCGAGGGCCCCTTCCACGTCGACTTGGAATTCGTCCGCCTTGTGCATCTGTTTTATCGACAGCCCTGTCGGCGTTCGGTGAAACTGGCGAGGACGCATCATAGGGTCCTCCTCCGCGTTCCCGTCGACTCTTGCTGGCTGACTTCCCAGAGTTGGTACTCGCTGTCTCGGTTGAGCAGTGAAGTGTGACTCGTCGTCCTCCGAAAATTCGTTATAGTCACCATGCGTGCCTCCGCCGCGCAGTCCAGAGGGCTGTATAACATGAGGCTGGTGGCTTGCAGCAAAGTAGTCGCCCTCGTCCTCGTCGCTGTCTTCGCCCCATTGTCCATTGATGCCGCCGTCATTGGGCTTGCTAGTGCTTCCACGCCGTCCGAATCCAAAGAGACCCTTCTTTCTGCCTTCGCCACTACCGAGGGAAAGAGTGCGTGTTAGCCCTGCCGGTCTAGGAGCGCTAGAAGAGTTTCGGCGCGAGAGACTGCGTAACAAGCCACCCATGCCGCCGGAGATTGGTGGTTTACTCCCTCGAACAGTTGTGCGAGATTCGTCGAAGCCACCTTCCCTGTCCCCTAACCCTAACCCTGACCCTCCATCTCTTCCCTCTCGTCCCCCAAGGGAGAGTCGTCGAAGAAGGCCGCCCGCTCCACCGCCACGACTAGGCTTGCTTTTCATCACCGATGGCGGGCTGGGGCTTCTATCATAAGCCGACAATGGCGGTGTTGGCGGTGGTGTCATCCCTGGACTCCACGTGCGAATAGAGCACCAATTTCTGTGTGGTAGCAGGTGTTTGTTGTTTCTCGCCTTGCCGTCCACTCCGTGTCGGAACAAGGGAAGCATGCTTTCATCCGTTTTGGAATCAAAATGATGTACCTTGTTTCGTTTGTTCAGCACGTCGGCCAACATGTTGGAAGGGGGCGTATTGGCTATTGCTGATGAAACCACATTGACCATATATCTGGGGTCCTTGTGCTTTGCAACTCCGAGTTTCGGGTTCGAATAAAACTGGCCAATGGCCGCCAGATGTACGTCACCACTGCGAGTGTGTCAGCAACATTCGTTCCCCCAAGTAGGAAAACCTATAAAATAAGGAAGAAAGAAAGAAAGAAACAAAAGGCCGGTATAGTGTATACCTCAGCAGTGTGACACGTAAGCTCTTGTCAATGGCCAAGTCTTGCAAGTCTTCAATGATGATACTTCTTTCCTGTTTGTGGTTCTTGGCGGTCCAATGATCATTCAAGTCATCTAACACCTCTACGCCGCCATCAATATTATTGAGAGCTTTGCCTAACAGACCCGTTCGGCCCAGTGCCTTGACAGGATCCATGAGTCTCGATGTCAAGCTGCAGACGAATCAGCATAGTTCTTTACGCGTAAAGGGATGCGCTCACATCGGCACGCGGCAAGCACTTACATGTTCTCGAGCCACACCAGTCGCGGGTACGCAATAGGAACTCCCATGACGACCAGCAGATGCTCCAATTGACCACGACGTACTTCGGCGTACAGCCTGTTTGTCATTTTTTCCCACGTCTCAGGCTTAATAACCTCATTTTCAGACCTTTCCGTGCGACAGTCTACAGCCAACAACGCAACTTTGCCGCCCATGGAGACATAGATGCTGCGGCTCAGCTCCTTTATGTACGGCCCCGGCTCCACACCGAGAATCCAGCTGGGCTCTGTGTTTTCCGTCTCGGTCAGAATGGTCTGGTGCTGGAACAGCATGTAGTACTTGAATGCAACTGCTCCTAGGCCGCTAAACACGGGTGTCCTCATGTAATAATCTGGGTACGATCCGTATCCGTCGAAGATGTCATGGTCATCGTACATGTTGACCATCGGAATCTGAGACGCCGCCAAGGAGAAGAGTCCTCGAGAAAACCACATACAATAGCGGCCGAGATAAAATTCCTCCATCTCATCCTGCATTTCGGCCGTGAAAGGAGCCCCGTGCTTGTGCCGAGGGTCTCTGATTTCAAGCCACTCGTCAAAGAGTCCACACTTGCGAGCCACCGAGTCGTTATATATTTGATCACCTCCGCCAATCATCACATGGAAAGGCTGCGACTGATGGTTGTTGAGTATATCCCGCCACATTGGGTCCGGGCCGCAAAGGTCATCTGGATTCACAGCAGCACTGAACCCGTTGCAGCTGTGGAACATCATGTTCATCGCGTGTGCCCTCGCAGGAACCCAGAATGCCATGCATGGGCCTCGATTTATGCGGTAAGCGATGCGCTGTTGCTTTTCTCGCAGCTCAATCTCAATGTTGAACCTCCAGAAGGTGCAGCCGCGTTCGGCGTGAAGCCGGAAGCCTCGCACATCTTTGAATCGTTGCACCTTCTCGCCATCAATCTCAATGCGCTTCTGGCGACCAGCGAATGACTTTGGCAGCTCAGCGGCGCCATTCGCAGCAGCCATGTCGGCCGGACTCCTGTATCGTTCAAACAGGCCCTTGTCAGTCTCATTAAGGGATAGGTCTTTGGCTTCGTCAAGATGCTCGACGGGGCGAACATAAAGCGTCTCTCCTCTGCGACCCAGTTTGGGGTGGCCAGCAATCGGATCTACATATTCTGCCGGCAATTCGCCATCGACCTGGTGAGGCGGCGGAGGAAGAAGATCAATATTTTGTACGAAGAGACGGAGCATGGGGACTATTTCATAAGAAGAGTCCTTATCGCGTGTGACAATCATGGCACTGCCACGCCAGAATTCGCGGTCGCGCATGGTTGGAACTCTCTCGTGGCGAATACCAGAGTATCTCAAGAGAGGTCCGCATTTGAGATATAGCGCAGGCTTGAAGCGAGTAGGAGCTAAACAAGGAAGAAAAGTGAGCAAGAGATGGACTCCAAGCTAGTTGCGGGAAACACTCACCGTCTGTATCGTCGTACTCTCCATCAAAGGTCTCAGCTTTGCGGGGCCGTGATGAGTGAGAGGCATTCTTGCTTCTGCCTCCACCATCCCACCAAGCTTTGCCCCTGTCAGCAGCTGAGGGCTGACTGTCGTTCGGCAAGTCCAACAAGCTTCCTCGCAACGAGCCGACTGTAGCCTTTTCGTACTCATTCAACCACATCGGTGGCTTGTACAACCCCTCGCCAGGGCGTAAGTCTTGGGGATCTCTGATAATCATCCTAGAAAGCTGGTGCGGGGGTGCGCTCTCTATCGAATGGTCGCTGTCGTGCCGATCTAGCCGCCTCCTGCCATTTTCAACGGCTGCAAATCTCGAATTTGGGGTCTCTTTGGACGCAACACCATACGTTTCCTGCGGGATGTGCTCCTCACCAGACCCGTGAACTGTCTCGTGAAGTTGTTCATCAGCACGGTGTACAATTCCCCGCCACTGTTCTTGCGGCGGCAATGGTACCGAAGGAAGCTCCTTATCCTTGCTCTTGACAACGGCAGCTGCATGTGGTTGTTGAGTCTCTAGAGCTATTTGTGCATTCTGCTGGTCGTGGGGGGCGCCATCTCGCGGCCGATCGTTTCTGTTCCGAGTCATGGACATGTCGCCGGCGTTACCACCCGTAAAGAAGGCCGTCGGGTGCTCTGTAAATATGTGGCCCCTGGCTCGGGGTTCCTGTTCACTTCGCGCTGTACGATCTCGAAAACTCAAATTTCGCGTGGAGAGCACATTAGTCCGTGGTGTCTCCAGTTCCTCCTCGTCTTCTCTGCGGCGCAAAAATGCCGGAATCGAAGCAGCTTCGCCGCCGTGTTCAAACGCATTGGGGTTGCGGTGGACGGCTTGCTGAGGATGCGGTTGATGCTGTGTCTGATGTTGCAGATAAGACTGCTCTCGTGGATCAGGCTGCCTTGGTGGTGGCTCACGTGTGAATGGCGCTGAATGGACTTTCTGATGTTCGGATGACACGGCTCTATCATCCACGCCGCTGGGGTGATGAGCGAAAGCGTTTGCTGCTTTCCTGGCAGCTCGCTCCCGAGCTCGTTGCTCGGCGGCTTGTACTCTTGCTCGCTTTTCCTCTTTGGTCATGCCGCCGAGAGTCTTCTCGAGCCTCTGTAGAGGTGAACGGCTGTTCGCGAACATCTGGTCGCGCTCTGACAGACCTTCGAGTGGTTCTCCTCGTTGCGATCCTGTGGCAACAGCTTCAGGCAGGGTGTTTGGCGCAATAGTACCTCGTCTTTGCATGACATCGTGTACATGTTGCCGGGCGATATCGGGAAACTCTTCACGTCGCACGGTATTACTGGCCTCGAGATTCATCTCTTGATCCTGAGTGTAAGAAAGGGGATGCGTGAACTCGAACTGTCGTGCGGGTGGTGATGTATAGCCAGAGCTGGATCTCTGGTCATAAGGCAGCGCTGGTTGATGGCCCTGTGGCTGACGATAGCTACCCGGTGGAGCTGCAGGGGGTCTTGCCGCTGTGGATTCGAAAGCTTGTTCCTGGTTTTGTTCGGCCGAGTGGTAGTTTCGTCGGCGAGATATGTGCCGAGGCAAGTTGAAGGTAGAATGTTCCTGGACAAATCCGGAGTCCCCAAACGGAGAGGAGAAGGAAGGAAAAGATTGTGCACCAGCACCAACACCAACACCAGCATGTGCCAACGTGGTTGCAGATACCGGATGCTGGTAGGAAGGCGGTCTGGGAGCTAGGCCTTGGCTGGTTCCGACAAATCTTGAAGCAGTGGGCGAGTGGGGGCTGAAGGTGGACTCTGTGAGAGCATCTGTGTTGGTAGTCTGGATAGAGGCGCGATTTGCCCAAGAACTGCGACGTGGCTGGGCCTCAGGTGGCACGAATCGGCCGTAGTCAGGAGCTTCGTAATACGTATAGTCGTCGTACCCTTCTATCGGCCCCCTCGAGTCAGGGAATCGGCTCCATTGATGCGGTTGCGTTGGCATGGAGGACGAGGACTCAGGAGATGGCCGGCTCGCGAGGGAGTAAAGTCGTGTTCACAATTGCTCGGCAATGTACCCCGTACGTGAGAATAATGGCGTGTGTACTTTGTTGTCTCGGATCTACACAACGCGTTGTCTGAAAGTGAGGTGACACCAAACGGTCTCGGGAGACCACCGGAAGACGACGGCAAGGGGCAGGGTGAGAAAAAAGAAAAAGGAAAATCTTGGAGTGACCGCGCTGGGCCACGAAGTGCCGTATAATAATGAGTACCTAGGTACTCCGTACTCCAGGTTGACACTTGGAATTGAGTGATAGAAGAGTAACCCAAAAAATTAGTAAATAAAAAAGCAAGAAGCGTCCGTATCTCGAGAATGTCTCGGTTGGAATTGAGGTGTTGAAAGGTCTCGTCTTGTGCAGACAATCGACATGACAACGCGGTGGCTGGTGACTGCAGCACTGCAGCTGGATGCATGCATATGATGTGGTAGGCAAGCGAGGGAGCACTTGCCTCGTCAATCATGCAATCAATCACTTGATGTACCTGCATTATATGCACTCTATTTGCATCTCTGTGTGCTTTCACGGCATTGTCTGTCCACCCCAACCACCCCGTCGAGAGGTAGAGGCTGGTTCTCTTATTATCTCATCCTCCCGGCGGAACTGTCCGCCATACGGAGTTACCTAAGTGTGTCCGACTTCAAGCCACATGCCCTCGAGCTACTTTGCGTCATCATGAACCATGGAGCAACCCGTCTGCAGTCGAGCCCGTATTCGTCATTATCGCATAGATAGGGGAAACGTTAACGTCCCCCCCAAGAACAATTCCACGTCCACCCTAAATTACTTGAAACGGTATACATAGTACATCTTTGTAGCCAATGAAGGTGTTGTTCACCCCATCTCGCTTTATGTACCTTTCGCCGTCGTGTGCTGAGCGCCCGTGGGCTCAAGTTTAGATGGCGAACTATGTACCTATGTGCCTATGTACCTTGGGTTCGGTTTGGCTATTCAAATCCCACCCAAAATGAGCAATATTGGCCGTGTCATTCGATCCCAACTGATTGCTACTACATGTATCGTACAGCATACTAGGTACCGATGGACCAGCCGGATTGCCGCGCTGGAGGCCATGGACGACGCGTTTTCGAAAACGATGCGACCGAGAGAGTGTCTATTTATAGAGGCCGCGACGTCTGAAGCTGTCGTCGACTCCAACAGGCGTGCTCGGCGTCTGAGATTGAAGCTCGTGATAGCTACTTACGAGCTGGGCCGGGCAGCCCGCATCACTTTTTCGTATGTAGCTGGGGTGACGACCACCTAAGCGTTGAAAGCTGAAAGTTACCCATAACTGCTTGAAGGACGAGGCTTGAGGCTGGTGACGGCTTTGCAGACTCTGCAACGGCACCTGCTGGAGCGGTTGAGCCTTGAGGTGGTGGAAAAGCTGGCAACTGGCGCTGTTGACGTTGATAATCGCGAGAATTGGCTGCGAGACCTTGCAATAGCAGAGTAGATACTTTCCCATAAGCTTACTACAGCTGTTGTATATGATTCGGCATTGTTGCAACGAGGCAACAGGTATGGGCGTCTGTGAGACGTGTAGACGCCGTTGGTGAGCTGAGTATGGCCGCGACAGCGCTGTGATTGCTGTCGTTGGCGTCGAAATAGCTGTCGGCGTGAACTTGGAATAGAAACAGTCTGTCTTGCGGTACCATTGCCGTTCTGATTCGCGAGGGCGATGTTAACGATGGCATTACGGCCCTATTGTTGCTTTCAAGACGCTCGAATAAGCTGGAATCGCGCGAATTACGGCGCGGGCCAGCGCCTCACTGGTGCGCACAAGGATGGCTGCGATAATGAAGATGACGAAGACTTCATTTTCTTCAATTGAGAAAGCGACGGAAGGGTAGTTTGTCTCTTCGAAGTCGAGGTCGCGATGCTGAAGACAAGAAGATTTGTGTTGTCGAATCGGCGCCGCGTTGTGGGGTCATCCGTGACTTCGTACCTATCTACATACATACTTAGCTTAGGTACTTGATATTCATGGAAAGCTCAGTACTGTGCTATGTACAGTATATGTATACACGCTAGCAGGGTAAACAATCTCTATCACTGAACACTGTGAACGCCTGTGGAAGTCATCAATGCCACGACCGCAAGCTTCCCGCAACCCCACCATCAAGATTGATCAGTAAATTACATTACTAGGTCGACGCAATCCTATTTTTTCCCGTCTCCATCCCCTATTCTGCCACCGTTCTCCCATCTTACCTTGCACTGATTTTCAATCAAGAAACTCTCATCCAAATTCTCAAAGCGTCTCACGGCCCAACATGTCTAACCTCCCCCCCGTCTACATCGTCTCTGCTGCCAGAACCCCGATCGGTTCGTTTCTTGGGTGAGCCTCAACTAACCTCTCGCCGATAATCGCTCCGAAGCGGCTGGAAGGACTTCAAGCTGTAACGCAACAAAAGACACTTGCGACTACAACTTTTCATGGCTCTGTTCTTTTCCTGACAACACGGTGTGCTTAGCTCTCTGTCAAGCCTGAGTGCTACTCAGCTCGGATCTATTGCCATCAAAGGTACGTTCTCAGTCTCAGCTTACTCTCCGCTGCCAGGTGGATGCTAATCCCCGCGAGCAGGTGCTGTTGAGCGCGCCGGTATCAAGCCCGAGGATGTCGAGGAGGTCTTTTTCGGCAATGTCTTGTCAGCTGGGTAAGGCATTCTCCAATCGAACACGATCCGCATAGTCCCCTTCATTTTCAAGCGGACATTTCCATCAATTGCTTCTCAGAGGGGACGAACAAAAGAAAGGGCGGGATGAAGAAGCTGACGAAAAGGAATGAACTAGTCTCGGCCAGGCTCCCGCCCGCCAGTGCGCCATAGGTGCCGGCCTTCCCAACAGCACCATTGCCACCACTGTGAACAAGGTCTGCGCTTCGGGTCTCAAGGCCATCATTCTCGGCGCCCAGAACATCATGCTGGGAACATCCTCCGTCGTCGTGGCGGGAGGCACCGAGTCCATGTCCAATGCCCCTCACTACCTGCCCACCCTCCGAAACGGCGCCAAATACGGCGACCAGACCCTTGTAGACGGCGTGCTCAAGGACGGTCTCACGGACGCGTACAAGAAGGAGCACATGGGCCTGCAGGGCGAGCTCTGCGCCTCAGAGTACGAATTCTCCCGCCAGGCACAGGACGAATACGCCATTCAGTCATATCAGAAGGCTCAGGCAGCCACCGAGGCCGGCCTCTTCAAGGAGATCATCCCCGTTGAAGTCAGCGGCGGTCGCGGCAAGCCCGCCATCACCATCGATCGCGACGACGAAGTGAAGAACCTCAACGCCGATAAGCTCAAGGCCATGCGCCCGGCCTTCAAGCCCGACGGCTCCATCACCGCCCCCAACGCTGCGCCCATCAACGACGGCGCCGCCGCTCTAGTCCTCATGTCTGAGGCCAAAGTCAAGGAGCTCGGCCTCAAGCCTATTGCCAAGATTCTCGGATGGGGTGACGCTGCGCGCGAGCCCGAGCGCTTCACCATTGCTCCCTCCTTGGCCATCCCCAAGGCTATCAAGCACGCCGGTCTCACCGACAAGGACATTGACTTTTACGAGATCAACGAGGCCTTCTCCGTCGTTGCCCTCGCCAACATGAAGCTCCTGGACCTCGACGCCAGCAAGGTCAACGTCTATGGCGGCTCCGTCGCCATTGGCCACCCTCTTGGCTGCTCCGGTGCCCGTATCATCACCACTCTGGCCTCTGTCCTCAAGGAAAGGGGTGCCAAGATTGGCTGTGCTGGTATCTGCAACGGTGGCGGCGGTGCCTCGGCTCTGGTCATTGAGAATCTGCAATGACTCTCCGGGCCCTCGAGACTGTAATGAATAATGAAGTTACAATTACAAAAAGCATCTCCATATTAATATATCTGTTGTCCTATTGATTTACTCATCCGCCTGGCTTGACTTTGCACTCTGCAGGCAAAATAATGTGACTGGCTCATGCTGAATCACACAAATTGTAATGTAATTAAGCTATATTAATTAATGCATATCTCATAATCGCCTCAGATATACCCAGTACATAGTCTCAAAGCGCTGCTTCAAAATACGATGTAGAGAAAAGAAAGATAACGTCCCAGCCCTGAACTAGACTAGACCGGACTACATAGATGGGGGCACGTCATAAAAAAGCCACCCAGCTAAGTATATCGTGTGGCACAACGCCACTCTATCAATTTATTAAGATGTGCTATTTTGAGATGCTAATGCGCTGATCCGAGATGTGATTGTTCATTTCTTTTCCTGTCTTGACTTCATTTAACTGAAACTTTATTATGTTGACGACTTCTTAAAAAGAAAACTTAAAAAAAAAATGAGGCTGCGTCCAAAGTCCTAAAACATGGTTTTTTTGGGTGCACTTTCTGCACTCAAGCTCCGGGATTTGGGCATTCGGTGAGGAATGAATGGCCTCAAATCGGGGCTCTCTACCCTCGACATCACTGGTTTGCTTCCAGAGCCGGCACTGGAAGGAATTAGAAGAAGAGACTTGGTAGACTGGACTGTTGAAAGTCATGCTTGAATGTCGTTTAATGAAGTTTCGTGGCGTCCCGGGCTTGTTTGTTGGCAACCTGCTTTTCCTTGGGAATGGTCAAGGCATTGATGCCCAAGTAATCACAGATGGCCGTGATGACGATGTACGCCCAGTGAAAGTACACAACGAGCGCGAAGAAGAAGTATGCCCAGAGATAGTACAGCTCAAGGGTAGCACTGATGGGGGAGAAGCCCAGCCGGGGCAGGTTTCCGAGGACGACGCCACCAACGAGGGGGGCGAGCATGACGGTCCAGTAGGGGAAGGGCTGGCGAGTCAAGTGCGCGAGAATGATCTTGGTGGTGAGTCTGCCAAAGACAAAGGACATGGTAAGGCAGAACAAGACGAGGTGGTTATTCTTCATCAGGGTGCTGTACGGCGAGTAGACCCATGCGCCGACGCCCAGAGTAAAGACAGCCATGGGCGTCCATTCGGCAAAGACGGGCAAGACGGGCAGACCTTGCTTTCGGCGAGCGCAGGCTACATTGTACAGGCAAAAGGGGACATGGCCGACAAGAAGTACCGAAAGGATCAGTCCAATCCATATGTCCCGGACGGTGGTCTCGCCTAGCATAGCCGCCAGACCAGGCAAACGGTCGCCCAGGACTGCGGCAATGGGAAGTGTCCAGATGTGGGGTCCCCAGATCCCCGAGGCTACCATGATGCCGCAAGCAATAAGAAGACCCTCTGTAGGTCCGTTGATGATGCCGAGATAGAGCGTGTGGGTGTGATAGGTCTCCCATGTGGAAAAAAACATGGCAAGACAGGGGCACAAGGCAGTAAAGACACCCACGTTCGTCGTGCCCAGGCCCATGGCTGCTGTTTCGAGTAAACTAGCGAGCGTGCAGTTTAAAGAGTCGATTCCGTGGTCGAATAATTCGCCAAGGCCGCTGGATGTTCCTGTCCTCCTCGCTTGTTTCCCATCCACGTTATCCATGGTCTGATACATGAACAGCCCGAAAGCGAAGCTGAAGTAAAGCCATGCCGGTCCCTGGAAATCAAATCAAGAACGTCATGTGAGCTTCAAGTCTCGAGGTCCAGCCGAGAGTGCAATCCAACAAACGGGGGAAAACATACTGGTCCAACCAAATCAGGCATGTAAATAACTAATAGGCCAACGTTGACCAGAATAAAACAGAAACCCAGTAGGGTCACCATATTCGGAGCGATCCATAGCGGCAAGACGTTGACAAAGGCGTTCCACTACAAGTATAACCCAAGCTTCGTCAGCTGGGCTCTCTTCCTTCAGCGCTACTTTGTTTTGCCATGGTCGAGCACAGAATCGCGCGGCTGCGGGAGCAAGAATTGGACTCTTCATCAGATGAAGCGCCCGTCCTTCTACCGCGGGAGCCAAAGATCCTACATACCCATGGGCCAAGAATATATTTTGACACGGGGGATTTATCGACGCTCGAATACTTGTACGACTTGAGGTGGACCAGCGCATCGTCCGAGATGCACTCCGCGGCTGCCCTTTCTACAGTTTTTTGAAACATGAGTCAGCAAGTTCAATCACAGTACGAGTAGGGCGATGGAGAACAATGAACATGGGCAAGAATTCAAAGTATTATTCTCTCCTGGGCAATCGGCGTGCCAAAGTCTGAACGCCGCCGTCGTCGCAGAAGCGGCAGCAGCAGGCATGACGACGAGTGACACTCTGGCACAGACCGCGCGCGACAAGCATACAATGAAACATGGGGAGGAGGGAAGAGGAAAACGGATGAGTACCCAACAAGAATGGAATCGCACGTACTTGTGTTGGGAACCATGCTGGAATTGCCTCTGGGTAACAAGCTGTCTTGTTCGTGCAGAGGCAACGTCTCGTTGTCGCTGCCAGACATAATTGAGCGGCAGAATAGCGATGGCCACGGGGAACTCGGGGAGGCGGTGGAGGGGCAGTGCGGGCAGCGGCGGCGGGGGCCAAGAAAGGGTGACTTTCTGTATGTACCAGACAACTCCGTGCCGCCACGGCAAAGACTCGAAGCTGGAAGGCTGAGCAGTTGAGCACAAGCACAAGCACAAGCACAAGCACAGGCGCAGGCGCAGCACGGAAAAAATGACCTGGAAAAGCTGCGGAGAGACGTGCTGAATCAGAAAACCGTCGATGCGCAAAAAGAAAATAGGAGGCGTGAACGAATTTTTGAAGTTTGAGTGCACTCTGTGTGGTTGAACTTGGAAAACCTCAAGTCCTTCCAGAATCCAGGCTAGCTAGTCTCTCGAGCCTACGGAGTAGCTGTGGCTCCTAAAATGGCCCGGACCCCATTGCCAATTTGACCCCCTAAGGTCCAAGGATAGCACATGTGCTCAACGGTTTGTTATTAGTCTGGTGCCAGTGGCCACGCGTAAATACTAAAAGGTGCCTCATCCTTCTCCCGAATCTGAGTCGCAGAACTCGCGTCTCGTGAGGATAGCATCGCACGTCACTTGGAGGGTGTCAATCCAGCATAGGTACAGCCAACCTTGAACCCACCTACATATAATGGCTGGTGCGGGCATTATTCAACGTGGAAGACCAAGAACGCCATTCTGGAGTCGAGGCGGGTGGCTGACTTGTGAAGATCCAATTAACAATGCGTGTGGCTTTGGGCCGGCTGAAGCCGCACTGCACCTTCTTCTCGCTTGAGCGATTGTTTGTCGACTCCTAGACCGAAAACTCGAGCTTTTCACGATGCATGGAACCTCGGCATCGTGGAGCAATGGAGGAGAACCACGCCCCGATTTTCGAGTTTCTAGCCCGCAATGCAATGGTGGAGGCTGGTGAAGGCTTCGGAGAGAGCTGTCAACAAGCCCAAGACCAAGTTTCTGAGACGTTTATACGAAGCCATTCGGTCACTCGGTGTCATCCGCTATGACATATGTACATGATATGATGTTTGTTGCAAACTTGCAATGCCGTCTCACATGCCTTGCGGCGTATACAAAAAAGCGGTCAACCTTTTGTTTTCACGTCCACATTCACGTTCGCAACATGCACTACGGAGTAAATCCTTCCGTTTCTGTCCCACAGCCTCTACGTCATCGCTGCCGATATCCTAGTTATCCTGGCTTGTCGCCTCGTTCGCGGCCCATTATGTATGTATGTACATGTACCGTGAACGCATCATTTTTCCTGTTGTGACTTGACCCTTCTTGGCGGACGCAAATGTTCGGCAGGCTTTACATAAAACCCACACGGCCCTATCAATTGTGGGATGCCAATCAATTTGGCTTCGACGATGCCAGCTTGATGTCGAGTCACTTTCCCGGTAGACCGTGGGATCTGAATGCACATTCCATCACGATTCACACCTCTGCGGCGTCTCCGCGTCTTTGTACCGCAGGTTGCTTAGCCATGAAAACAATGTCCATATTATCGCCAACTTCTGTACTTTATCTGCCAAATCCCCCCAAGACCCAAAAAGCAGGCGAAAGGAATGTGTCAATTCTCGTAATTTCAAGCATATGCTGACCAATACCACATTACAACAGATACTTTTTTTTTCCAAAGCTCAAGCCCCTCCGCTCGGCCAAATTGATGCGTAAATGATCGTGACCCTAGATTTGCCAGTGAAAATGATAGTGATGGGGAAACAGAAGAAGGAAAGAAAGCAAGAACGGTGTTCCCCGCAGAGCATGAAGAAAACAAAAACGCTCATGGCAAAGTAGAATGCGAAAAAAAAGTTCATCTGTACCTACTGAAGAGAAGAAAGATGGTCCTCCCCTACAACAACGCGAATCCAGCAAACAGACCCGTCAGAATAACCGCTAGGCCGTACATTCGTCCAGCCTCAAGAGTAGCAGCAGCGGCCTTCTTTCCGCTCCCACCACCACTGGAACCTCCAGGACCATCAGTGTATATCGTATTGGGGCCATCGGTAGCCGTTGAAGTCGACTGGGCGGTCGCGCTCGTGTTCAGCTTTTGCGGATTTTGTGCACCGCACGGGTGCTTCTCCACGCAATCCGATTTGCACCCGTTCGTATCGCATTTAGCCTGGCATTGCAGAGCCCATTCCTGGCAGACAAAGTAAGGCAAGCTGAGGGAGTACTCGGATACGTTCGGTTGCATGTTATTGCCACAGATGCAGCCAAACGAAAGGGTTTTCTACAGAAAAAAAAACGTTGAGTCAGAAGGTTGGTGCACGAATATGGGACAGGAGGTTTGAGAAGCTCGCATACGGGATCACATGTGTTGACCAAGGTCGTTCGGGGCTCAACCTGCTGGCAGATGAGGGGGCATGTGCTCTTCTCTTGTGTACACCAGCTTTCTGATATTATTTGTCAGTACGAAATATCCGCCAGGTGGTCAAAAAGACGGCGGTCTTACTTCTGGTGCTGAGGGGGACACTTGATGGTTCGATCACGTAGTCTGCGTTTGAAACGGCTGAAAAGGAGGCGGCGGCGGCCCAAACGACGGATCGAAGTGAAGGCATTATCGTATATCAAGAGTTGATAAACGGAATTGACAGTGGTTCTAAAAAGAGACAATAGTCACTCGATCAGTCCACCAGTTCATAATTCAGATGCCAGACACTCGACGAGGGCGGCATGTGGTAGTCTTCTCGTCGTGATGTTGAATTTAGCGGGTAAGCTCACAATTTAATAAGTCGGGACAGATTCTACGACGCAATTGAACCCGAAAGTAGCACAGCGAGCGACGAGGAAGCGACAGTAAGAGGTGAATGCAAACCCTCAGAGTGTACTGATGCAATGATGAACAAACGGAGGGCAAGTAGAGGAGAAAAGGGGGAGAGCAGAAGACAAAAAAGGCAACACGCAGCGGGTGAGGCAACCCCAGCAATATATATGCCGCCGTTGGCCTTCATTAGCTTGCATATAAAGGTCTGGGCGTGCAGTTCTGGTGTAAGACGGCAGCTAAACGCCAATGCCACAGAGGGCGCCATTGGCCGAAGCCGCATCAGGTTTGTGAATGAACGCAACGGAAACCCGCACGACCAGCCATTGTATTTCCGTGCTCTGCATGGAAGTGAATCACTTTTGCTCCGGGCAGCAGCCAAGCCGGGCAGTGCCAATATGGAGCCAATATGTACTTCTTTATCTGAGAACTCGAGGGGGCGGTCCGCAAGTTCAACTACCAAAGCTGTCTACCAAGGTCCTACTCCGTACCTACCTCATAGGCTCATACATACATATGTCTTGGCCAGATGAGGCTGGCGTGGGTGCCACGCAGATGCCGTGTGCTGGGCCCGAATTCCAGGACTGAGGAGTAGCGTGTGAAGATTGGTAGTATTGATCTCATCAAGTTTGGTAGATTTCAACAGTGTCCAGACTCCAGGTAATGCGGTCATTTTGCATCTTCGTTCGTAGGATCAAACACATGCAACTGCAAGGGAGCTCGTGTAAATCTGGGCCCAGCCGCCCACCCAGGATGGAGAAAGCATCCGAACTGCCTTGACGCCGGACGGGTAGACGGGCACAAATGCAGGAAAGTGTCGGGGTTCAACGGCTTGCCCATAACGAGGAATCCTTATTCTTAATCGGACGCGTCAGGCCGGGGGGGTGGGACTCCATGGCGGCTTAGTTTTCGGGGAAATTCATCGTATCCTGTGCATCATTAGCACGCACACACTGGCTTTGTGTGGATGGAATGGGCACCTCTCGGACCTCTGGGCCAGCCAAGGGGCAGCGGAGTGATTGGGCCTGGTGCTATCCGATGTCGTATCGAGAGATCCCCGTTTTCAGTGAGAGAAGAGAACATGCAGTGGGGAGACGACGTGAACTGATGTGGCTATACGGGATCTCTGAGGAAAGCTTTGGGCCCTGTGTTCGAACTTCGAACGCCAGAGTGCTATGTATGTACCTAACTTGTCACTTGTGGTGTGTAGAATGAACTGTCATTGTTGCCCTCCCCTCCCATTGAATCGGGCATAGAGTAGGTAGCTATCAAGGTTTATCAATGGCCGCAACATTCCTAGTATAGACGAGTCTCAGCTACTCAACTGACGACCGCTCAGGGGCTGCCCGTGAAAGTCATGCAGAATTCTCATTGCCAGAATCCAATTCATCGATGATTCGAGAGAATGGGCTTGTTGAGGCCCAATTTTTAATGTTTTCACCTTTTTTCTGGGTCCATGACAAGATATCAATCTTTATCGCGAAGTCGGCAGATCATGCGGGGCAACTTGCAAGAGGCTTGCCAGAACAAGCCAGGGATGATTAGGAGTACGCGAGGCTTGAATAGTTTGGTTGCTCGTACGGAATATGAAGTACAAAAGCACTCTATCAGAACTGCCTGTGCAGCCGTCACATGGCCTCATCGCTCTTGCAAGCTGCATGCACGTACAACCTGACAGTCTTGATGGCAGGCGATCTTGTTCCATGCTTGGTGTTCAGGCCAGCCACAATCGCTACACGAGCGACGAGAGTCGAGACTGTCATTGAGGCACTGTTCCAGAACTGCTCAATGGCTATTGTCTAATCAAAACTGAAGCCGTTCAAACTGGCCACATCGACATGAGGTTTGCCCAGGTAGTTATTGATCCTTTAAAATGCCTCTCGCTTGAACATTCTTCGGGTCTCGTGTCTGGTCAGAGCGCCCAGATTTGAATCTTCATCATTTGTGAAGTTGCGCTAGGAACTACTATGGCCGGCGATGGGCAGCCAAATGATCTCGATGACGCGGCGACATGCTGGCCCCACTACAGTCTGGGTTGGGCCGCCCAGACTCCAGTCCCCTTCGTCGAGTCCCAAGCTCCAACGATGATCGCTTTCTTGCGCACAAAGAATTGGACCAACAGCCTACCTAGTCAACCAATATCTTCTTAGCACACTACAGGCGCATGCGATTATCTTTCTCCGTACTCAAAAGCGTCTTTCCCTTCGAAAATCCTCACCCAGCGTCATACGAAACGGAGCGAATTCGCGATTTCGTCGGTCCGCGATCAGTCACATTGTACAGAATACCAAGCCGGCCATTGCTGTCATATTTCGCATCGTCATAAGCTATCCGAAATTAAAGCGCTAGAGGCTAGAGGCTTGAGACATCTGACACGGGCGATCTCTTTGGAGTCCTTGTCCTGACGCCTATAAGCTTGCCTCTTACTGAACACGAGCACGACAGGCTTCGCGGGCCTCGGAGCTTGGGGGCAGACGCGGCCCCGCGGGTTCGCGCTTCACTGTCAATTTCTCACATGGCTGAATGGTATCGGCGGTAGGCCAGAGCCAGGTAGCCCATATTTCCGTGGGCATGTCGAAGCCAGCTCCCATTACGACACAGATAGTCAGCGACGACGCTCAAATGGTCTCGTCCATAGCTTCAACCAGCTCCGTCACCTCTCCGCCCTACTGGAAGACGACTGCAAATTATCCGCGAAACCGCTCCGCCGAGTCGATTCTCCCTGCCGGTGCCATCACCTTGCAGGATAACGAGACTAGCGAGCACAACGATCGCAATAACGCGTGCTGGGCAAAAAGCGTCGAGATTGTCGACTATACAGTTGTCAATGGTGGAGCTACAAGCATTGGGGCATTCGTTGTGTGGAATGTTCGAGTTGAAACACTCAATGTATGTTGACTCATCCCTTTGTACGGAGTATGTTCCTTGAATTTCTGTTGCAATCTGCTTCATGTGTGGAGGAAGGACATAAGCTCATGTGCGTGATGGCAGAGGAGCTACATGAACATTCGCAAGCGATACTCCGAATTCGACGACTTTCGCGGCAAATTGGTCAAGACGTTTCCCAATTTCGAAAACGCAGTGCCTTTGTTGCCCCCCAAGAGTTTGATATCCAAGTTTCAGCCCAGGTTTCTTGAGAAGAGAAGGATCGGCCTTCAATACTTCCTCAAGTGCGTTCACACCTCAACCCTTTCGGATCCGAGATCGGGGACTACAGTGGATTATGTACATGGTTCTTCTGAAGGGCGCAGGAGAGTATTGCTGACACGACGTGACATAGCTGCATCCTGTTGAACCCGGAATTTTCAGGATCTCCGGTCCTCAAAGAATTTCTCTTCTCATGACGCCTGAGGAGTAAAGAAAAGGCATTCCATGGCAGAGCCGCGCTTGGATAACACCGGGAAAAGACCATTTCCTGTGCGTTTACGCAAATCTTATGTGTCATGTGAAAACGTCGGAGACGCAACGAGGAACGGACATAACTCAAGCATGACGATCGACGTCTAGGCTTCATCATCACATCTTTTCAGACATTATTTCCGATTATTCACTCATCCAGCCGAAAGCATGCGGAATTTACGACCATCGACGAGACAGGCATCCGCCGTTAGGCGCGAGTCGCGCGGCGTTAACGTTTAATGTATCTTCTAATCAATGTACCGATTTTGTATTGTTGCAGCGTATGCGGGCTGCCAAACCCAAAGGCTCCGAACAGACTACATACATAATTCTCAGCATCAACCAAGAGGGGGCATCAGTCGTTATTAAGTTTGATACATGCGTTGTAACACGTCGCATCGAGAAAGTGGCCACTCGATCTGGTGCGCGGAGAAAAGTTGGAATGCCCCCAACTGTTACGAGATCAAATGGTGCTCACTGCTCGCATCCTTGCATAGGTAGCCCGTTTCTTGAAGACTCGCGTAGTGGAAGTGCCCTTTGTTTCGGCCATCACAAGATTACATACATACCAGTGACCACTCCAGAAGGCCGGCTTCGTCGGCTTCTCACGTCATACGGACAGACAAAGACCAGACAGGCCGTCTCTTCGAAGTTCGCAGGCAAAACATTGGTGATGCTGCGTGCACCGCCTCAGAGCCTACCTAACGGTATGTACATATGTACTCCGTAGAGGGGCCGTAGCGGCCGGGCTCGTGCGGAGATAAAGTCCTGTGGAGCCAGAAGTTACTAAAAGAATGGGGCTGAAGCCTTGACTCTTTCGAAATTCGGAGTCTTGAGGGAATGCCGCGGCCCGCGGGGCTGCTCAACGGACGATATCCGAGAATCCAATCCTTGCAACTTGCCCGAGATCAGATTGACTGCATCATTCGGAATTCCTCTCTGTACTCCGTACATAGGTAGTGAATGTTCACGCAAATACCAACAACATCGGCACATACTCCGTAGACTCCGCCTTCTCTTGACATGACACCTTGGCTTATCGTTTTCTCAAGACAGTCCAGTAACAGTTGGTCAGGTGTGATGCGTAAAAGGCAAATGAAGCCTAAGCCGGGTTCCGAGTTCCAACGGACCCGTTGGTTGGTGCGGTACAACTGAATTGGTGAACTGCGCCCCCTTCTTCTCTTGGTCTGATTTCATCATTTCATCTGCGTCAGCCTCCCCGCCGCGAAACTGTAAACAAGCACCAACTCCTCTGCCCTAATAAACCTCGTCTTGTATGCATTGCTTATTTTTGTTGTCCACGAACCTGAAAGCTCGTGTCTTTTTTCTTTTCCTTTTCCTGAGGGTGTCCCATTCACAACTGCTGCTGGCCGTTACGATATCCGGCAATATATTCTCTAGAATCTCCATATCTACGCAGTCTTGGTTGCCGTGCTGCACTGCTGCTGCTTTATGCGATAGCGCACTTCCACACCCACAGAGGCTCTCTATGAATTATTGCAAAAGCCTCACCTTATTAGTCTTGCTATACAAATCATCCTGTAATCGGCCGGCTTGCCCAGATCGCTTCCCGAGGCTGGCTTCAACGCTTGACCCCGTCGCCCACCTATGCCAGAAACCCCGAACCCTTGGTTCCGCTACATGAGGCCAATCCTACTCGTTGAGCGAAAGAGCCGTACATTCATACCCTTATTGCGCCTGAGCAAGGGCAGACCCGGTATCGCTAGATGCGATGGCCTGTGAAAACACGTCGGGAGCCGACAACACCGTCTCCTTCAGCACCTCCGTCCCAAAGACCAAGGCATACATGGATTCTCTCGTGCTACCGTCGCAGCACCAATTCGAAAAAATAGCACAGGTTCAGGAAGAAAAAGAGGTACAGGCTCGTCGCCGAGCCAAAGAGCAGTGGCGGCAACGGTCCGCGTCTACATCCACGTCCGGAACCCAACATCCGAGCCAGGACAAAGAGCGAGCCCAAGCAGCCCAAGTCATTCAAAAGACCTTTCGAGGCTATCGTGCGCGACGAGAACTCGAAGGCTACAGTTTGAACGCAAGCACTAGATGGGTGGCGGCTGTTCGAGAAGCGCAATTTCGGCAGAGCACGAAGCCGCGCGCTTCGGCCATTGGCGAAATTGCCGACCAGAACGGCGAGGTTCTTGGGCTGGATGATCCCGTCGATTATCGACCCGTCAGTGCACGGCAGAAATGGAAAAAAGTGAGCTTGGTGGCTCGTCGTGCGGGACACGATGATTCCGATACCGATACTGATACCGATTTCGAATCTGACGCCAATTCGGATGTTGATGGTGCATCAATCATTGAGTCAAGAAACGTGATGAAGCAACGAAACAAAAAGGCCAAGGCTGAGCGACGTCAGGCTGCGCGCATGATGGCGCTGCAGTACTTTTTGGAAATGGTGGACTCGAAACATCGATATGGAAGCAATCTGCGCATGTATCATGAGGAATGGAAGAAGTCCAATACCACAGAAAATTACTTCTACTGGCTAGACTATGGCGAGGGCAAAAACATAGAGTTGGATACCTGCCCCAGGGATAGACTGGCGAGAGAGCAAGTGCGATATCTTTCCCGGGAAGAACGGCAGTACTATCTCGTCCGTGTGGACGAAGAAGGACGGCTATGCTGGGCCAAGACTGGAGCACGCATCGATACAACTGAGGAATTCAAGGACAGTGTTCATGGCATCGTACCTGTAAACGATCCGACGCCCGCATTCAGGCCCGGCGAAGTAGCGCAGCACGGCCATGTCATCGACAACGACAGTGATTCTTCTGATTCAGATTCCTCTGCCGAGTCGAAGCGCGAGGCTGACAGAGCAGCGAAATACGCGGATCCCAACTTTGACAAGTCGAAAGGCGTCAAGAAGGTCACACACATTTCGGCCTCGACCATCTTCAACCAACTTCTGCGCAAATCCGTCAAGAAAAACACGTGGATTTTCGTCGCGGATACCTCCTTCAGACTATATGTCGGCATCAAGGACTCGGGCGGCTTTCAACATTCTTCCTTTCTCCAGGGCAGCCGCATCTCGGCTGCAGGGCTCATCAAGATCAAGAATGGACGGCTCAGCTCCTTGTCACCCCTCAGTGGACACTACAGACCCCCCGCGAGCAACTTCCGAGCATTCGTGAGGAATCTCAAGGACGAGGGCGTGGATACGTCCCACGTGAGCATATCAAAGAGTTACACCATCCTCGTGGGACTCGAGACATACTTGAAGACGAGGCGCAAGGGCAAGGAGTGGATGGGTAAGCTGGTCAGGAGCAAGGATAAGGTTCTTGCACCGGAGGAAGTCAAGAAGAAAGACGAGGCGGAACTGGACAAGAGCAAAAGCGCAGCGACGGAAAGAGATGTTGTCGAGAGAGAGAAGGAGGAAGAGTCGAGACGGAAGTCTGAGTTGGGAGTCGGGGAAAGAGTGGTGGAGAAGATTAGAAGGCTTTCTGTGAGAGACAGGCATGGCCCATGGGTGAAGGAGTCAAGTTGCTGATTTTATGATTTTTTTACATAATACCCCCTTTTGTTGCAACCAATTAATTCTAGAACAAGGCCTTGACTCATGGGGCGCGTCCTTCCGCTGCTCACTGTACGCACTGTGATTACTCTGATCTTTGAAGAGAGGATGATGGTCAAGGAGGAATGGGGTGTTGGAGAGAGCTTCTTTTTCTGGACTCTGGACTCTAGAGATACCTCGTACAAACTCCGTACAATATAGAGTTTTCACAGCGCGCTATGGATGCATTCCAGACGCGATTTCAGCAGCGGCACGCGAGTGGATGCTTCCGGCCAGGGGGCTCCTCCAGAGGCTCCAGAGTCCAGAGTCCAGAGTCCAGAGCTCAGTCCAGTGCTCCTTCCACTGGCAGCCATCGCTGAGCCGTCGCGGCAAACGGCCCAGAATAAAAACAAACGGAAGTTGGTGGCGCGCAGAGAAAGGCCGTTGCAGCGCCTCGTCGCACGCACAGAGCGAATGAAAGCGTAATCGTTCCAACTTCCAACATCGACTCGACCGCGCGTAAGCCAACGGCAAAAAACATCGTCGGAGAAACATAGAACGCGTCTTGATTGCCACAATCGACTCTCTGCCCGCCGTGACAGACAATGCCAGGCCTCACTCGCATCGCCCATGGCCTCCGTCACTCGCTCCAACCGGCGAGCTGAGGGCCTTCACCATGCACATCACGCCCTTCACGCCCGTCACGCCCATCACCACCTGCATGCCCACAGCAACAATCCACCACCCCTCACGCGAACCGCCAAACACACTGCCGGACTATATGCTTCCCATGATGGCGCTGGCGATGGCTCTCACAAGCGAACACTCGAACCGGCCGATCGCGACATCGATGTTTCGAAACCCAAAAAGACGAGGATCGCTGTCGAGATTGTTGCGCGCCAACAGCAGCTACCTGTGCGACCGCCAACCATCATACCTGTCCATGACCTCTCGATGCCCAACCCCGACGCAGCGACTAGATTTGCATCGAGAAGCACTATTGCAACGCCACATACGCTACCTCCAATTCTCTCGCCGCCTGTTGCCGCGCCAGGTGTAGCATCCCACCATCATTATAATCATCACCGCCACCATCATCATCATCATCATCCTTATGCTTCGCCTACATCACCTTCTCCTTATGACGGATCAAACCAGATCGACGAGGAACCGCATCGTACAAGATATCAACACAAGGCTGTCAATGGCACTCGAACTAAGCTCGACCGGCTGCAAGTAAAGCCTGCTGCCGCACCAGAGCAAGGTCGGAAACTTCGCTCGCAAGAAGCCACTCGATTCAAGAGTGACCTGAGTGCGTATTTTCCAGATTATGACGAAGTCATTGGAAATGATCCCAAGGAGCAGCGTAAGCCCTTTGTCCATTCTCTAGCGGCATCAACATGTGCACCATGCTGACGTCAGTCTAGATATGCTGAACGTAGACACCCCGATTGTGGTGTTGGATTCGAATGCACAGTGTCTGACTCCAGAATCACAACGAGTTGCTGCTCGAGGACAGCAACAAACCCACGTTGCTATGGACATTCCAATTCGGACATATGGAGACTTGCTGTTTACGGATGTATTTGATTCGCAAAGAATCGATTTCGGTTTCTTGGAAGCCCAGCAAAATGGCAAAATACTGGATGATCCTTTACCAGATAGCATGTTCAAACCGTCACATAAACGGGCTGAGAGACTAGAGAGATCGATACGAAATGCGGAAAAGGGCCGAGCTCAGCATGAAAGGGACCAAATTGTACGACTGCTCGAGGGGCTTCAGGGCCCTGATTGGTTGCGGATCATGGGCGTGAGTGGTGTCACAGAAACAAAGAAAAGGACATTCGAGCCAGCTCGCCTGCATTTCATTCAAGGGTGTCAAGGGATACTGGAAAAGTTCCGAGCATGGAGCTTGGAAGAAAAGCGTCGCAAGCTCGAGAAGGATAAAGTTGTACACGCTGAACAACAAGCAGCTTTGGAACAACAGCAGAAAGACGAGCAACGAAGGCAACCAAGGCGTGTAATCAGGGACTCAGAGGATGACGAGGACTCAGAAAATGACGACCTAAGAGGGCCAGATGACTCAGAGAATAGCGACGAGGACATCACAGATGAGATAGACCCCCACATTGTCAAGGGTGAATCGGATCAGGCCCTGATGGACGTGATTGAAGATTCGGAAGAAGTCGTGACATCACAAAGCGACACGAGCGATGCTTCTCCTGCCAAGCAGCTTCGCCAGGAAGCCTTGGCGAGATCGAACCTCGCTGCCGCAAATGCAAAAAAGTCAAGAGGGCTCAACCGGCCCATCGCCCTACGATCTGCCGATCCGCCAAAAGAATTCACCTCATTCTTTAGCAAGAAGTACGAGCGGGATAGTGCGCTCAACCGTCCACGTCGTGCTGGTCGAAAGATCCTGGCCTGGGGCCATGCCATCCCGCACATGGATCAGGCTGACTTTGTTCTGCCAGAGGAGTTTCGCGATGAAGAACAGCTCAAGCTCCGTGCGCGAAAGAAGCGGAGAGACAAGCGGAACGGTCGGCCGTGATGCATCACTGCCATGCGGTTCGCTTCTCTTCTTCCATGATTTGTGCCTTCCTGTGTAGAGAGTACGTACAGGGAGAGGTATCTGTTCTTTGTTTTTTTTTGTTTGTGTATATGTATATGTGCGATTTATCTAGGGCGTGGCGTCGTGGTGTAAATGGGTCTTTGAAAGGGGTCATGTTTAAAGCGTACTTATCTTGTTGATTTTATCAATTTATCAGTACCGAGGATTTGGGGAAACATAGGGGATTACTCTGTAGTCGATGGGGCAATGTTCACTTTTTGAGCGTCGCATTGAAGATGAGCTTTTTCAGTCATAGGTTCAAGTTTGCAAATGAGTCGTAGTCAACACATATTTCTGATGGACTTGACGTTCTGTGAGAAGTCAGTGTGTGTCTCATGTCGAGGGTCCAGGGACTTGTCTAAAGTCGTGGTAGATACGGATAGTTGTTGCACGATGATGAGGACAGATGAACGGTGTCTTGTAGAAAGGATCCTCGGAGTGGGAATTGTCGGCTGGACGAGACTGAATAAGAGAGCAATTTTTGGCAACCGTATAAGACCTGATCGATGCATATGGATTCAGAGGATTTTAGACAACCACGAGGTAGACACGCGATCTGCCGCGAAAAGCCCTGTTTTTACGTGCAAATTGCAATTCCCTCTCTGTAGGCGACTACATATTCCGCAAACTGGCAAGGCTTTGTAGATGTACAATAGGTAGATTGATTCATCCGGGAATTCCGAGTAAAAGTTACCATGTGCAAAATGAGCAATACAAACGCACAATCTATCCACTGGAGCCGAAAAGTTATAATTACGGCTTCGTGCCTCGTCAAAACATAGAGCCGCGATTCAGTGCTCAAAGAATCTGTCAGCTGTTTGCATCACCCTCTCAGCACGTACGAGCTGACAATGCCTGACATTCATCATCAGCACGTGTGAGCCAATGGGCCTCACACCGTACGCGCCCATTCGAGGACAGCGGCTCCTCCATCCAATTCACTCGTCCCGTCCAGTTGTGTAATTGTTACACACAAACTCTAAACTGTTGTAAGCCAAGACAGCGAGGCATCCTGTCAACAAGAAACACGTTGTATAGCTCCTATTGGTCCATACTGTATGCTAGGTGCTGGAAGGTGAAAAGGCTCGGATCGTAGCAGTTGTCGCCGACAGAGGCAGTTCCAATACTATCTATGTATTCGATTTGTCTTTCGCGACGAATGTGCCTCATGAATCACTTCATGCTCATGATGTGATGTATCATGTGATACATACTCGTCAAACCTGATTACAGCAACCTGCCCACTTTGTCGTCTGACGGTAGCAAACGAAAAATTGGACTCACGTTTTCCGCGCATCAGTTCATAAACCGATCGCTGCAAGACCCGTGTTCTCCCGCCTTCGACGAAGTTGTGCCGCTTCAAGTTTGAGAAAACCCCATAAAAGCAGCAACCCCAGTTGGTCCGTGCGCCGTGCGGTCAGCCAAGCTTTGCGAAAGGCGCATTGCTCTCTACAGCTCAACTTCGTACATTCACGCCACGACGACTTATTTTCGCGCGTGACACACGAGTCTTCAGCTTTTGATTTCATTGCCGACAGTTGCGGGATAAACTCTGCGGCAAACCGATCGTGTCTCTTCCGTCTCGACATTCATACGTCTGATCTGACAACGCACCCTTGTCCTGACCTCAAACTGAAAACTCGGCCTCTTGGTTAAGACAGCCGCGCCTTTCGAACTGAACACTACCTACATACGCCTCTTGACCAGAGAAATACGTCTCTCGAACAGAAAGACTCATCTCTCGAACAAAAAGCAACGTTTGTCGAGCAAACCCGACGTCCCTCGAGCAGACAACCACGCGTCTCGAACAAATTTCGACGCCTCTCGCTGGTCAGAACCTCGGCCATGCATGCGATCGGAATATAATTGCGAGTTTCCGCCTTCCTCGAATGCTTCTGTGACGCATCAGTCCAGGACGCTCGCCTAAGCGACGCATCTGAAGACTGGGCGCGCAGAAGCACTGTCGACGAAAACCTGTGGCGTCATGTCGCCCCTCCTCGATGCTGAACAGCACCAGTCGCTGCATGGCGATGAATTGCCTCCTATCCAGGACGGCCCGGTCCAAGAATTCTTCGTCATAAAACAGGAGGTTGTGCTTGACATCAACTTCTGTGAGAGGCAGATCAGCGGCACTACTGATGTGTACATCGTTATATTCTCCGATAAGATCGAAAATATCTGCCTCGATGCGGCCAACTGCGAAATTGACACTGGAAATGTGATAATCACAGAAATGAAGGAGGCGCAAGGCGAAGTTGCTGAGGGGCATAAGCGCAAGCCCACGACCGAATACAACGATCCGTACGAGAAATTCGTTCACCGAGAGGGCTGGAATTTGAGAGCCGAACACCACGATATCCGCCGCTTACGAGCCCGAAACGTCTTCCACAGTCGAAAATCCGACGTACCCGCCGAGAATAGAGAGATCGAGGGTTGTACGCCGGTCTATGGATCATTGAAAATCAGTCTTCGTGAAAACAAGGGTGAAACAGAGCGTCCAAAACTGATTATAAGAAAATCGATTGCAGGCTTGGATGCGACAGACAAGGGACACAAGCAATTCAAAATCACGATCCCGTTCAAGAACAAGAACCCTCGCGATGGCTTGCATTTCGTTGGAGTAGACGCGCTGGACAATCGGTTTACACACATGTACTCGCGCCACTCGTTACAACCTGGTACAGCCTGTTGCATATTCCCCTGCGTTGACGACCATGGCGCGCGATGCGATTGGAAAATCTCCGTTAAATTTCCCCGGACTCTTGGCGATGCGCTTCAGCAAGCGCTGGCTACGCAGAGAGAGACCACGAAGAATGGCTCTGACGGTGCGCGGGAACACCAAGACCGTTCAACGGGACTGGTAGAGGAAGACAAGCTGAGGGAAATGACCGCTGTTTGTTCTGGTTTTCTAATGGAGGAGTCGATCGACCCGCAAGACGATCGAAAGAAAATCATGACCTTTGAGCCGGAGAAGAAGGCGTCTGTCCAAAAGCTAGGTTTTTCCGTGGGCCCCTTTGAGCACATTGACTTGTCGTCTGAATTCCGAACAGAGGAAGATGAGGTCAAGCTCGGCATGAGCGCCCTCAAAGTCCATGCCTACTGTTTGCCGGGTCGTGGCGATTGTGTGAGGAGTACCGCAGCAGCTTTGACGATGGCGGCCGACTTCTTAACGTATACGTTTGCCAAGTATCCTTTCAGCAACTTCAAAATATGCTTTCTGGAGGATATGGTGGAAGACACGGTGCCCTTGCATTCTTTGGCATTCATAAGCAGTCGGTTACTGTTTCCAGAGGACGTTATCGACACAGAAATTGAAACGACGAGAAAGATTGTCTTCACGTTGACATATCAGTGGATTGGCATCAACATGATACCCAACACTCGAAACGACCTGTGGCTAGTCCTTGGCATAGCTCACTACATGACCGAGCTATTCATGAAGAAGCTTTGCGGAAATAATGAGCATCGGTTTCGCATGAAGACCTTGTCAGACAGACTAGTCCAGGCTGATGTTGACCGCCCTTCTGTATACGATCTGGGCTCCCACCTGCACCTGGGAGAATTTGAAATGGAGTTCATGGAATTGAAAATCACCGTCATTTTCTTCCTACTCGACAAGCGCATGATGAAGGCATCTGGTGGTCATGGCTTCACAAGGATTTTGCAAAAGTTCTTGACCAAAGCACAGATTGAAAGCAGCGACCGATCAACGATCCTGGATACGGAGAAATTTCGGGCCGTGTGCGAAAAGGGATCACGATATAAGCTCGAGGCTTTCTGGAAGGAGTGGGTCTTCAATTCAGGTTGCCCCAGGTTTGATGTCAAGGCAAAGTTCAACAAGAAGAGACTCTGTGTGGAGTTGACTCTTACCCAAATTCAGCATCAAGTGGCCAAAAAGACGACGGGTTTAGAAAAGAGTGATTTCCTCCGAGCCGTCAAAGAGCGACGAGCGGACGTCAAAATTGGCGAGATGCAGCCCCTGTTCAGTGGACCAATGACCGTGAGAATCCACGAGGCTGATGGTACGCCATATGAGCATATTCTGGAAATTCGCGAGGATGGCACAAGGTCTACAAAGTTTGAGATTCCGTACAACACAAAGTACAAGAGACTCAAGCGAACTCGACGACTGAAGGAGAAGCACAACGCTGGAGCAAACATGGAACTGGCGGACAATGCAGATGAAGCTCTTTTGTATTGCCTCGGTGATGTTCTGCAAGGCCCGGACGACCAACGAGACTGGGAGCTTATCGAGTGGGATCCTGAAACAGAGAGAAAGATGGACCAAGAGTCTTATGAATGGATTCGTGTTGATGCGGACTTCGAGTGGGCTTGTGATATGAAACGCAATCTCGAGCCGTACATGTATGTCTCCCAACTTCAACAAGACAGGGATGTTGTGGCACAACAAGACGCCATGCTGTATCTCACTCAAGGGCCGCTCCATCCTATCGCATCTGGATTTTTGGTGCGCACGTTGATCGATCGCCGGTACTTTCACGGTATCCGAACCATGGCGGCGGAAGCGTTGCCACGTCAAGCCAACATCAAAGATATACCACTTCTGGGCTTGAGGCAGCTCCTCAAGGCATTTCGAGTCATGTTTTGCTACGAGCACACAAACCAGCCTTTGCCGAACGATTTCACTGACAAGCAACAATATCGGGTCAGACGTGCTGTGATTCAGGCAATTGCACAAGTGAGAGACCACACATTTCGTTGCCCACTGGAGGCTCGCCGCTTTATTCTGGATCAGTTGCTGTTCAACAACAATGAAAACAACCCAATTTCTGATCACCACTACATCGCAACATTGGTGGAAGCGCTGGCGACATCTCTCATTCCCTCTCAGAAGGACGACTGGTTTGATCGGCAAAACAAGGTGGAAGATGACGAAGAGCGCAGGTTTCTCGAAGAAGCCTTGGAGCAGATCGACCGTATATTACGACGCGATGAGTGGGCCGATTCGCATGGAAATGTCTGGACAATCGCTGGCCTCGACGCCAAGCAGCGACTTATGAAAGCTGAGGTCATTCCCAAAAGCTATACCGAGTTTGGACAGTACCTACTTGATGGAACCCGTGATACGATCCGCCTCAAGTGTTATGAAGCTTTGATCGATCTAGGTGCCATGATGGACACGACGTTCTTCACTCTTCTCTTGTATGCACTGATGACGGACCGATCTCCCTATGTTCGCAACCGCTTGATCCAAATCATGGCGAGCGGCTTGGCCGCAATCGCCTTCGGAGAGCACACCAAGGACGTGAAGAGCGAACGCGCCCCCGAAGAGGCCGACGATCAGTTTCTCTTGGTGCAAGACAGTGCACAGGAGATCGAGGCGCGAAAAGTGATGTTTGCCCGCAAGGAGAATCTCGACGCTGCGCTCATGGCTTTACGGAAGGAGATGAACGAGAGGTACTCCGGAGACGCAAGGCACTACAGCACTGCCATGCGGAAGGCATTAGATCACGCCAGCCTTGGCCGAAGTGAAATCGACAGTTTACTCGACCTTGCAGCCATGATGTTTGAGGAGGCAGCCAGCTGGGTGCTCACTCTTCCTTTGCCAAAAGCCTGGCGAGTAGAGCGACCGGCTCAGAAGCTGGCCGATCGACTTCTAGTAACTTTTAAGGCGTACTACAAGACGAAGCCTAAGAACGCTCTTCCTGTTACTTTGCCGCCGCCCACAGCCTCATTGCCCCCTCCTCGACCGACGGTCGTGCCACGAGCCCCGTCAATCAAAATCAACACCAAGGCCTTTGGCACACCACAACGCCCGCCCTCTTCGACGAAGAAAGGGATACTGGATACCATTTTCGCTACTCCGGTGCTGCCGCAAAAGAAGGACCTCGCGATTCCATCGCATACTCCTGCAAGCCTCGTCACGCCCACTGCGTCAAGTTCTAAGCGGCCTCATCCCGAAAACGACCAGGCTACGCCCGCGTTCAAGCGACCCAAGACAGACCCATCCCGTCCAAGCGGTCCAAAGAAGCGACTGATGGTCACTTTGAAAACGCGCAATCCGAAACGACTCGCTGCCATTCTCGGGAAGCCTCTGGCAGTAGCATCATCGTCGTCCAACACGAGGACAGCTCTGCCAACAGGAGCGCCGAGAGAATCCCTAGGAGGGGCCTTGAAGGATAGCATTGTCGCCAAAGCCCGCAAACCTCTTCCAAGCGGCGACCCGATTCGAAAGCCGTTACCAGGTAGCGCATCGCCAGCTGCGCACGCAACACCGAGAATGTCCATCGACACCAAGACTGCCACACCGGCTGCTGCCAGCGCTGACAGGACTAGTTATCCACCCAGCACACCACTTAGTGCTAGGCCCAAGATCAAGCTCATCCGAAAGCCGCAACCGCCCACGTCATAAGGAGTGATACTCACACTTTATATACAAGAAAAGCCAGGTAGAGCTATTCTTATAAACGAGTATCCTGTTGCCAACTGCTGGATGAGGCCCGGCTATGTATTATATCCCCCCTTTCTTCCATCAAGGAATCAGGAGCGGCAAGGAAGATCAGGCTGCGAGGGCTGTGAATTGGAGGACTATTGCTTTTTCTTCGGTGTGTAACATGTTCGAGAATGAGAACAACAAATACCCTATATCATTTTTATTCACTTCGATCCTCTGTACTCGTCAAAAACAAATGTCTTGATGATGAGCTTTGTATGTAGGGGGATGCGGGCAAGTGAACGGAACACGCGTTTTGGAGTTTTAATTGGAATCTGCGACCAAAATGGTAGGCTTCATAGTCGGCAGAACAAAATTGTCATCTTGGAAGGTTTTGTCGAAGGCGTCGAATGTATAATACCATGTCTTTGTTGCTCTTTGATTTTGTGCTCTTGTGAATCGCGATGCATAATCGAATCGGGCCTTTCGGCACTCGATGAAGCTACCTATGTACCTACCTATTACATCACTTTGTTCTACACCGCGAGGCTGACGTGGATTTTCGTTGTCAAAGCTCCATTCTGTGGGCTCACTGTGTGCAACCTTCGCTTATAATTGGCTAGCCTTGTCACTGGTCAGTGCTTCCGTCTTTGCCCTTTTTTATCTTATCAGCACGTGATGCGGAATGAGCCGCGCTGTTGATTCTGCCAGCCAGGCCCGACTTACATCTCGTCACCTCTGCCACTCTTTGTGTCCTAGGGGAGCTCCCCAAGTTTGCACTTGCGCCTCGGGTTTGCCTCGTCTCTGCTGCACCCTCCATTTCATTTCCAGCACACAACCTTGCGCGATCATTTACCCTTTTACTTCTCGCACGATCTTATACCTTACTTCATCATTCCCATACCTGGAAATATCTGCATCCATGTAGATGCTGCACCTGTCCAGGCCTGTCGTCCAAGAAGTTGCTAGTCTTTCCCGGGTGTGTCAACTCCAACAGTCGGCGAGACAGCACCGCGACTTGAACAGACTTGCAGCGAAAACTACGAGTTGAAACTTTCCTCTCTCTTTCCAGAAGCTTGAACGCACTGGGCAAACGTAAATACTCGCACCTTTAGCTTTGAGACTGTTGTAATACTAAGGCCGAGGTCGCAGTTAGACGAGTATGAATCACCAGAATGTCCACGGCCGCTCGAGCGGTGCGCCATATGAACGCGATCGCGAGTTGGACGAACGACACCGCGCCATCCAGCAGCAGCATGAAGAAATGCGACGTGACCAAGAACGACGTGACCAAGAACGAGAACGCGAACGCGAACGAGAGAGAGAACATGCCGACAGGTACCAACAACCAGGCCCTGGCGCTCCCCATCAAAGCAGTGCTGGCTCCATCCCCATTCACCAACCAGTTGCCTCAAGGATATCTGGTGCCATACACAGTCCCGGTGGATTGCTTGCCAATCATGGTGGTAATCCAACTCCATCGTCGTCTTCGTTAGGCGTATCGTCTGGAGCCATCAACTTTGGGGGGCCACTGCAGCATAGCGGAGTCCTACAGCAGGGCATCGCTGGATCGCAACACCAAATCTATGCTCCAATGAGCCATTCGCAAGCGCCTTCGATGGCTTCGCAGCCTGCGGCGAGCTCGACAGGTCCAACGTTTGGGGGCTCTCATCAACAGCAAACTCAAACTCAGCAGGATGCCCAACGGGGAGTTAAGAACGCCGCTGCGGCCATCGTCGGCGTGACTCCTGGTGGACATCAGATCCCAGGTGGTATTACACAAGGCCAGCAGCCTATTTTGAATGTAAGTTCAGTAGTCAGTATTTCCATGTCATCGTCGCGAGGGGGGATTTTATTTATTTGAGTATGAGAGAAAGAGGGGAGAGAGGGTAGTTGTTGAGGAGAAGCACGTGGTGGTACACATCAAGATGGAAGGCACGAGGAAGGAAGGGCCTGAACAAGGTGCGCGCTCACCTCGGGATCAGCTGCTTCTTTTCATGATCATCCTATTCGATTCTGTACCGGCGCCTCTGTCCCTTCAATACCCCTCTGGACTTCTTCCTCACTCTTGGCTAAGTCCTGTATCCCGCGGAGATCCATTTGTACTTCCGGCAGCAAAGCAACATTTTTCGTTCGGAATTTCTACTGCATTGCCAGCCAGGCATGTCTATGATTATTACCTTATTTCAAGCGAAACGAGGTGGGCGCTCTACAAGCTGGAGAAAAATTGCAGGTGGTGGCATGGACTGCTTCAACCCATTTGCTTGCGACTGTTAGATCTCTGGGCAGAGTTACTTGTCGATCCTCGGGCTTTCGTATCTTTCCGCCATAATCGCTCCACACACACACGAAATCGATACTTTGAACGAAGGAGCAGATTTTCGACCATAAACGCTAACATGGCTTTTCAGGATGCGTTGACATACTTGGATCAAGTCAAGGTTCAATTCCACGACCAGCCGGATGTTTATAATCGATTCTTGGATATTATGAAGGACTTCAAGAGTCAAGCGTATGTCTCCTTCTTGTCTTTGCTAAGCTTCTTGGTCCTCGCAAAATTCTGACACTGTGCTAGTATTGACACACCCGGCGTCATCAACCGCGTTTCCGAACTCTTCGCAGGTCACCCCAATCTGATACAGGGTTTCAATACGTTTCTACCTCCCGGTTACAGGATAGAATGTGGCACTGGGAACGATCCCAATACAATCAGAGTGACGACGCCCATGGGCACCACAGTGCAATCTATTGCTGGTCGTAACCAAGATGGACACGGCCCCCCCTTTGGCCAGCCATTGTTCCCGGAACGCTCCGGCCAGTGGCCACCGCAACAGCGTTCCCAACACAACATTGAAAGCCCCGAAACAAACTTCAGCACGCCTGCTCAGAATGGAGCCAGTCTCTTTGTTCAAGCAGCTGCTCAAAGTGCGGCTTTCGATGCCGCTAATTCAGCCCAGAGAAGCGCAAATCAGGGGGCATCAGGAATCGCGAGCCTCTCAGGTGCCCGACAGACTCCTGTCCCTGCCTCTGCTGCTGCGGGAGGCGTCATCGCCGGCGGTAGTTCTCAAGCGAGTATGGAGCGACGAGGTCCTGTTGAGTTCAACCATGCGATCAGCTATGTCAACAAGATCAAAAACCGATTCCAGGATAAGCCGGAGATATACAAGCAGTTTCTTGAGATTCTGCAAACATACCAGAGGGAGCAGAAGCCCATTCAGGACGTATACGCACAAGTCACAACACTTTTCAATGCGGCCCCAGACCTGCTCGAAGACTTTAAGCAGTTTCTCCCTGAATCTGCTGGACAAGCTAAGGCCACTCCTGGCCGAGTTGACGAAGGCATCCCCGCGGGCCCCAGTCACACTCCACAGCCGATTAACCAGAAGATGCCTCCTCTGGGTAGCTTTCCTCCGCCTCCCAGTGCCAGTAAGGACAACAAGAAGCGGCCACGAGGTGAAAAGCAGACCGTGATGGCTGAACCTTCTGTTACTGATGCCGCCCCAGCCACATCCAGACTTTCACAAAGCAATGTGAATGGTAGTAACGGAAATAACGCCAAACGACCTAAAATCAGTCACGCAAGGGCCATGACTGACGCGTCTGCTATTGAGCCCACGCTTACTCCCGTAATGCCTGAGCCATATCCTCCTCGTTCTTCCACAACGTCCAATCAAGAAGAGATTGCCTTCTTCGAGCGAGTCAAGAAATTCCTCAGCAATCGTTCCGCTATGAACGAATTCCTAAAATTGTGCAATTTGTTCAGTCAGAACATCATCGATCGCGATACGCTTTTTCACAAGGGAGCTTCGTTCATTAAAGGCAATCCGGACCTAATGGCGTTTTGGAAGTCGTTCGTGGGCGCGGAATCGCACGATGTGGTCATTGAGAATCAGCCGGCACCTCCGGTTGAGAAAGTGTCGTTGAGTAACTGCCGTGGCTATGGTCCTAGCTACAGGTTATTGCCCAAGCGAGAACGTCTCAAGCCGTGCAGTGGTCGAGATGAACTGTGCAATTCAGTCTTGAATGATCAGTGGGCATCGCATCCGACATGGGCAAGCGAAGATTCAGGCTTTATTGCCCACCGCAAGAACCAGTATGAAGAAGGACTTCACAGGATTGAAGAAGAACGCCACGATTACGACTTCAACATTGAAGCCAATTTGAAGTGTATCCAGCTGTTGGAGCCAATCGCCCAGCAGATGCTCGCCATGTCTTCCATCGAAAGGGAGACCTTCCACATGCCCGTTGCTCTCGCTGGCCAGAGCACTTCAATATTCAAGCGTATCTGTAAGAAGATATATGGCGAACGAGGCATCGATGTGGTGAACGACATGTACAGTCACCCTTTCGACGTGGTACCTGTCCTCCTGGCTCGGATGAAGCAGAAAGATGAGGAATGGCGCTTTTCGCAAAGGGAGTGGGAAAAGGTATGGCATGCGCAGACGGAGAACATGCATCTTAAAAGCCTCGACCACATGGGCATCCTTGTCAAGAGTAATGATAAAAAGAATCTCACTGCAAAGCATCTCGTTGACGTCATCAAGACGAAGTACGAGGAGCAGCGCCGTGAACGCAAGCTCAAGGGCAAGCCCCCTCGCTACCAAATGGCTTGGGACTTTAGCGACAAACGTGTCGTTCTCGAGTTGCTTCGTCTTATCATGCTGTACAGCATGCATAATGGTCAGCATAGCACTCAGGAAAAGGAACGGATTCTCGAGTTTTTGGAGTCATTTATCCCAGTGTTCTTCGACCTCCCAGAGGAGATGTACCAGGATAAACTCCCTAGAATGCAGCCCGACTCGGGTGAAGAAGAGGTGGAGGATCCTACTCCTGCCGAATTGAGCAATGGTCGAAGCCGTCGCAACGGTCGAAAAGGCGACCTTCTCCGAGGTGTACTAGACCCCGGACGTAATGGCAGCAAGCCCAGAAGCCAGAAAGAGGACAGTGCGGCCTTGGGAAGCAAAGAGACCACACCTGATCAGAATTCGGCCAACGAAGAAGAGATGCCTGACGCTCCCGAAGAGGCTGCTCAAGACGTATCCAACGAACGCTGGATGCCAACTATGCCTACACCATTTGTTGACGGCGGAGACAATTCTCTCCTAGACGAAGGCGGCGAGCTCAAGGCCGATGCTTTTTTCCCCCGCCCCTGGTACAACTTCTTCTGCAACCAGACCATATTTGTGTTTTTCAGTATTTTCCAAACACTCTATGGTCGCCTGCTCGATCTGAAGAAGAGCAAAGAAATGGTGTCTGGAGTTATCGAACGCCTCAACAGGCCCAAACCTGCTAGAGATATCGGTTTCACTGAGAACCACATGACGTTTTTTGACCCCAAAGACGACCCTGAGACGTACTGGCCCAAGACTGTCGAGCTGATTGAGGAGTATATTACTGGTGACGTGGACGAGAACAGATATCAAGATGTCTTGCGTCACTACTATCTCAGGAACGGCTGGAGGCTGTATACCATCCAAGATATCCTCAAATCACTCTGTCGTCTAGCATTGACTTGCAGCAGTACTGATGCCAAGGAAAAAACGCCCGACTTGATCCACCAGTTTCTCACAGCGCGAGACAAGGAAGAAACTAGTTATCAGACGGAGATCGCGGCCAGGAAGCTTGCCGAAAAGTGTGTCAAGGATGGCGACCTTTTCGTCATTTGCTGGGTAAGTTTGATTTGGAGCAGTTTGATTTGGAGCTAATGCCTTTGTTTTTGAGTCCTTTGTACTGATTCTTCATGTGCTTCTTCTAGCGGCCCGATAAGTGCGAAGCCACCGTACGTTGGCTGCAGGGCGACGACTCAACGTTCCACATGGACGAGATGCAAATTCGTGAGCGCTGGCAATATTACATTTCTTCTTTTATCCGCGTTGAGCCAACCGAGGGTATTCCCCGATCAAGATTGTCAAAGATTGTTCTTACTCGCAATATGCCATCTGGGGATACAGATTCTGACTCGGACGAAATTCCCAAGCCGCTTGTATATAGCGAGGAGCTGACGGCAAGCATCTGCCTGAAGACTTGCAAGATGGTTTGGGAACCAGGCACAACCGAGTTCTTCGTCTATGATAAGTCTCTCAAGACGCGAGAAGAGCGAGAAAACAGGGAAAAACTCACCAAAATCGTTGGCGCTCACCGAGAAAGCAAGCTCATTGAGAAAATGGTGCACAACCCGTCTTGGACTAAAGACATGAGCCCCGAGGAAGTCCAGGAACAGAACAAAGTATTCCGCAGATGGATGGATGAAGGGGTGGCACCCCCGGCTCCGGAGATTGAAGAGGATGAATAAAGACGCCGCCGAGCGGAGCCAACACACAGGAAAGGATGCCGGGAAAACAAGACCAATGGCCTGTATTTATTTTTCTGTTTACATGCGTTTGCGTTGCTTTTTGCGTCGTGGCTATCTCTGTTTTTGGAGAAAAGAATCAGGATGGATATCGCAGTCTAATAGCCGGAGCTCGGGATTCATTTTATGCTGGGAAACGCTTGGTTAATTGATTAGCTGAATGAATGCGCAACGAACGGACGCGATGGGAACGTGTGGATGTCGTAACTTGTGATTACGATGCATCTTATGACATGAGCTGACATGGGCCATAGGACATGTGAAATGACGACTTGGCCCAAGCTTACGGAGTACGTACATAATAATACGATGTTGGCAGATGGAAGCATTGCAATTTGTGGGAGGTACCTATCTCCGCACCCTTCACTTGTAACCGGGAATATACTACCTGCCTATGTACTCCGTATTTTCGGAGTGCATCATACGATTACTTGGTCTCCAACTAGGTAATGAGTCGGGCTCTCCAAGCAAAAAAGTCAATTGAAATCAGATGTATGCAAGGCAGGGCAAAGTGCACTCTGCTTTAGGTAGGTACTTTGGGTAGTAAATCTTATTCGGTTTTAGAATGTCGTCGATCGATACTTACCCAAGTGGACTTGATCTTGCTGCAGCAAGACTAGAACGACAAAGAGATCTTGAGCAAATTCTAAACGATGTCAGTTGATTAATATGCTAATAAATCTATCATCTTAGCTAATAAGGTTAGTATCATATTCAAGATGTCTTTTCATAAGGCTGTCTAGACTAACGCTTTCTAGTGGTTCGTATGCTTGAAGAACAGGCTGAACTGTTCCAGAAGATGGAATCCATCGAGGTTGATATGAGTATGAAAAGACTCAAGGGTAGGGTTAATAAGGAGATGATATTTGCATCGCATTGATGGCAATACTTTCCCCATGGAAAAGTAAGCCTTTCTTTATCAACTGTGTTGAGATAGTATCGAACTGAGCTATTACTGTAATACCGTTATAGCCTTATAGCTCGAATCTTCTGCAACTGGGAAGGTAAATCAACGTACCTCCATGCCTTCATTACAGGCCCCTGGCCTTCCACAAGCTTTTGCATACAGAGAGAGAACTCACACGTTGGAGAGCTACAGTTGATTACCGCGATCTGAATTGACTCTCCCATTCACCACTTCCAAGCCCCAAATATTGACCCTAGGGCCTACCTAGTTACAGAATCACACCAACGTGAGGACTATCTGTTTCGAGTGAGGAACAGACGTCGCAATACCAAAGTGGTCCCTGATGCTACATTACACAAAACCCGGGCGAATCTCATCCGTGAAGCCATCGATGATCAGAAGTCGCCAAAAAAGGTCTGTTACATACTCATAAGCCATCCATGGATTCTGTCCATGCCATCGAGAACGTTTTCCAGATCCTGTTTAGATTCGCTACATCCAAACACTGAACAGGTCGATAAATGCAGCTTCACGTGCTTTTGCTTTGCTTGTGAATTCAAAGGACGATCAGGTCAAGAGCCGTTGCAGTCGAAAGATATCTCTGCGCTAGGAGACCTGGTCTGGAAGCGTGCAAAGCGAATATCCACATCTAACTTCTAAGTCGACAACTTCCAAGTTTCCTAAGGCCGTGTGTTCACTATTCAACACCAAGCATCAGGAGTATCAGTTGGGCCATAAATGATGACAGGAGCTCATCCGGTTGCCTTGTGCAGAGGGTCGTTTGTTCCCGTTTACATCTTCGTGCGTAAGGGTAATCAGATTTGCATATGCCAATGTAGCTTGAGCAGCTACCCATAATGGAGTTTGGCGTCCACGATCAGACCTCGTAAGCAGCGGCCGCATGCCGAGGTGTTTTTACAGTACGGAAGATACTGCTTCAACGTGCTCAGCGCGGTTGTTGCAGATCGGCCACAGTACAACCAAATGACGAGGCGAGAGTACACATCAATGTATGCGTACACTTGAAAGCCAAAATGACTCAGCTTTCCATATCCGTCGAGGCAGCACCAGAAGAATTCGGGCCCGGCTCGCGCAAGTTCCCGGGGGTTCGACGCTGGACCTCTTCAGGAAATATTTCGCGATAGATATTGTATAGTGGGTTCCGCGGGACTAAGACCTGGCCTTGCTGCCGAACGTAATGGCTTAACGACTCTCGTCCTAAATTGAGGATTATATTCGATCGTTGCAGATCTGACTCGATGAACTCAAGACCACGTTGAAGGACAGAAACACGCTCTTCCTCCGTGCGACACCGACGCTTCATCCCATTCTGGTAACGGATTTTCCGAATTGCATAGGCCGAACATGGCAGATTGTCGCATTGCTGAATATCGCGAAGAAGTGACGAATCAGACAGCCCATAAGAGAAGAAGCGAGATCGTACGCAGTCAACGAGCTCATCTGTGATGCGGACGCGTTCTTGAGGTTGAAAGCCCAAACTCTTGACATGTGCGGACAACGCATATTCACTTATTGGTGGGAGGCCTTCTTCTTCAATCGCTTCGTTCATTACACGTCGAATTGTGGCAAGTGGAACCTCTTGTACAAGAAGCTCAGAAATGTCTTCGCTGCTTTCCCGAAGGATACGAGCATGCTGAGTTTTGCGGTCTAATCCCCAGTCTTTGAGCCGTTTTTGTAGGGTACGCATGGTGATGGCGCACTCGTTCTGTGCCCTTTGCTGCATATTTACGTGTTCTAGAATTTCACGTGTTTTATCTCCGTTATCAAGACAAGTCTGGACCAGTTCCCGTAGGCTGTTGGTGTCGATTTGACGGGCCCTTCGGTTGAAGCCCCAATCTCGGATATTTCGCTGCAATGTGCTCAAACTGATGGAGCGTTGGTAGTTTGCACGTAGCTGCTCATTCACTATTCGAAGAATATCGCTCTGTCGACTTCCCTTGTGAATGAGAGTCTGGACCAGCTCGCGAACGCCGTCGAGATCGGGCTTATCTAAGCTCAAATTTTCTTTGATGAATTGCTGCAACGTACGCAAGCCAATGGCACGTTGGTTCTGTGCGTCTAGCTGCGTATTCACTTTTGAAAGGATCTCTTCTTGTCGGTAGCCCGCACAAATCAGATTCTGGATAAACTCCCGAAAGCTGCTGATATCGGCTCTTTTGTTACCCATGACGGATGAGTACGCAGCTGCGTTGTAGTAAATGCGTTGGCGGTCTCGTGAATGTGATACGTGTGGATGTTGAGGGGAAGTGTTGGACGGATTTGCATCGACTGAGGTCTGCGGACTAGCGGATCCAGCATTCGGTTCAGAGACATGCGATTGTTCACGGTTGTGCATTTACATCCTCTTTATATACGATTTTTCTGGCGACGATGAGGTCTACTACAAACCTGTCGATGACTCTGAGGTGCATCGGGAGATATTTAACGATAACCAATAGAAATGGAATGGTCGCGAGCGTTTCTTTGTGTGGTGACTGTAAATTGTCATGATGACCTGCTACCAAACGCTGTGAAGTGGTTTTAGGGTGAGATGGGCAAGCCGCAAATCCTTTTGTCACCCAATTGTATCATTCACATAGAATATAGAGTACATAGAGTGAATAGGACAATATGTACCAACTCCGTAGAGCACAATGACTGTTGAATGCAGGGCGATCATCGCGCGCACTATGTAAGGTATAGCTGTAGGGTATGGCTAGAGCCTTGACTTCTACCAACCAAACGCTCCGTCTTTCCTTCATCGCACACCAACGCCGACTTTGCCAGCAGTTTCCTTTATGTGAACGTAGTTGCTATGCGAGCTTGGTCAAAAAAATTGCTCCATTTCTATTAGACCTGTATTGCAACAGGGTTACGATAGAAGCTCAGATCTAGTCCAATACGTATGTACATACTTAGGTACTCGTGGGTGAAACCTTTCGAAAAGGACACCCACTACATATCAACGTCTGGGTCTTTGCAGCTTCGCGTTCAATAATATGGTCATGAAAAAGGCCAAAAAGGACTGAATCGTGTAGGCAGCAGGCCAAAATACCTGAACGCGAACTGCTACATATCTGTTTTGGGCATGGTTATGTACCTATGTATGTACATTAGGTATCTGATGAAATGGGCGTTGCGGGCCGCGGCACATTTGGGTTCTAAATTCTAATGTTGGGCCAGGTACCGCTTGCGAGTTCTAGGTAGCGCCAGATTGATACATATGTATGTACCTAGATTCGGCGCTCATTCTCCGGCGCGCTCCAATCGGTCATGCTGATGATGACAGCTTCCGTGTGGACGTCCCGGACGAATCAACACCCTCACCATGCGTCGCTCGTCGGTCCTTGCCACACTGCTCGTCGCGACGCCTACATTAGCCATCACCGGGCTGGCTGATGACGACCTCCGCAACATTCCCTCTCCCGGAGACGACTTCGACATCCACAAGGGCAAGCTCCTGGCTCCCATCTTAATTCCCCGCGTGCCCGGCACGCCTGGGAATCGAGCCGTTCAACAGCATTTCGTCGACTTCTTCAAATCAAACCTTCCAGAATGGGAATTGATCTGGCAGAATTCGACGCAGAAGACGCCCCTCAGCGGCGACAAACATGTCCCTTTTTCGAACCTCATCTTTCGACGCGACCCGCCCGCCTCTCGCCCCGGCGATGTATCGCGATTGACCCTCGTGGCGCATTTCGACAGTCTGGCTGATCCTCCGGGGTTTCTTGGCGCTATTGACTCTGCGGCTCCCTGCGCGATGCTCATGCACACGGCGAGGAGTATCGACGAGGCCCTGACTGCGAAGTGGAAGGCTGAGGCACATGACACTGATGATGATGGGCTGGATGAGAAGCACGGTGTGCAGATTTTGTTTCTGGATGGGGAGGAGGCGTTTGTGCAGTGGTCTGCTACAGATTCTTTATACGGAGCGAGGTATAGTCTGGACATCCCCCTCCCTTCCTTTTCTCGAGATTTTTAGTTTTTTCGCTTGCGAATTATATACAGGTGCGAAAATGCCGGAACTAACTCGCGCCTCCCTCATTCTTTTTTTTTTTTTAAATTCTCGGGGGAATGATATTTCTAGATCTCTTGCCGAAGAATGGGAATCACAATTCCATGAAGCCGCGTCCCTGCATCGAACACCCCTAGACTCCATCAGTCTCTTCGTCCTGCTCGACTTGCTCGGAACAAGCAACCCCAGCGTGCCCTCGTACTTCCTCCCCACGCACTGGACCTACCAAAGCATGGCTGCGCTCGAGAAACGCATGCGAGATCTCAAGTTGCTTGAAACGAAGCCTCAGAGGGCCTTTCTGTGGAATTCGGATAAACAGGCCGAGGCGTTTTATCACGGCGGTATTGAAGATGATCATATTCCCTTCATGATGCGTGGTGTAGATATCCTGCATATTATTCCGTCGCCGTTCCCGGCTGTTTGGCACAAGATGGCGGATAATGGGGAGAATTTGGACTTGCCGACTGTGCGGGACTGGGCCAAGATTGTGACTGCGTTTACGGCCGAGTGGTTGGATTTGGGGACGTATCTTCCGAAGAAGGCGTCTAGAGTGAAGACGGGGAGCGATAGTGCAGGATCGAAGCCTAGCAAGCGGACGGAGTTATAAAATGACGTGGGTTGAGCAGTGGGCAAGTTCCTGGAGCGTGGCTTTTTTTCTGTTATTGTTATTCTTTGTATTGTTTCGTGGCGTCATGGAGTTGATCTGTTCTATGTCATGTATACTCGGAGGTTTGATGGGACAGAGAAAAGCGATGAAATTGAATTGTGAGATGAGGTCTCGACGTCCCATCTCGAGCTATACTTCACGCGGCAGAAATGCATTCTTCTCTATCTGGAAACGATGACGCCTTTTTCAAACAGATGCGTGACTTTCTGACCTGATGGGGAATATGCTTTTTCTCAGGAGGTTCGTGGGGTGATAGCTCGGGGTCAGCACATCTCGTAAAGGAGCTCTGGGTAACATTGTGAAAGAATCAAGTTCCAAGGGATGCTTATACAGCACGACGGTCGCTCGATCTGCGCATAAGGTTTCTCAATACATATCGGAAACCGACTTCTGTGGTAACTATAGAAAGACAGTGATTGTTTATATGTAGCACCTCGAACGAGAGCAACACTCCGGCCGAGTTGCGCACCTAAGAAAGGCACGGAAGAGGGTCCACTGGTGGCTTTTCGTCAACTTTATCATCTTGAGCTCGAAGTCAGAAAAGGAAAGGGTGAATGGCGCGTAGGAATTATGCTTTCTATCGCGCGGCAAGGTCGCGGATTGCGCATTGCTGGCTCGACCATGGCCAGCCAATCAGCACTGCCAGCCAGCTCCGTCCACGTCTCCCCAAGCTTCGTGCATGTGGGTAGCTGTCCTCTTGCACGCCATCTCGAAACGACCACCAACTCTCCGCGCAACAAGCATCATCGACAATCATGCGCGTCTCCATTGCTTCCACGGTCGTTGCTCTCGCAGGAGCAGCGCAGGCGGCTGCTTCAGCATGGACCTTTGCGGATGCTTCCGTGTCTGTCGGCAAGGCCTCGGACAAGGTCACTGAGAAGTAAGAAGAGCTCCCACGCAAAGCACCGATTCCAATGGCGTGACGTGAGGGACACGAGCAGGTGGCTGAACTGCAAATACTGCACGAGATTGCTAACAGAACACCTTTTCACTCCTGATCTTTTGCAGATTCACCGACGCGAACCGAGTTAAGAAGGCGCTCGCTCTGGGCCATCAGGATACGCTCAGAGTGTCGTTGACTACAAAGGAGGGCTCTGCGGCGAAGCGCCCACACCAGGCGTTTCTCGTGGTGAAGGAGGCGGTGTCTGGTCTGGAAGCACCGTTTCCGCTGACGGTCAAGGAGTCGGGAAAGGCCATGGTACAGATTGTATGTTTGGTTTGGGGGTCCAACCCAATCACCCCACGCTCTTCAAAACGAAACGAGCATTCCACTGGAGTAATTGGGCGTGAGCAATTCGAACTGACTCTGTCTGCGACGGCCATATAGTCACAGAAAGATCTCCCCATTCAGCTACTCGCCTCGACGTCTCACCTCGAAGCCAGCCTCGTTCTCGGCTCTACCGGTTCGACAAAGGGGTCTGTGACGACTGTTTTCGACATCGAGATTAAGACGGATCCGAGCCATGCTGCACCCAGCTCTGTGGCGCCGCTTCGATATGGCAAACTAGACGAGATTCATCACATCTTCAGGGCAGATCCCCAGAATCCGCCCAAGCTTGTGTCTCTAGTCTTTGCACTAGCCGTGTTGGCTACGGTGCCAGCTCTGTTTATTGGGGTACGTTCGCAGGCGATGACGAATTTTTGTTCATGCCTCTTTTCTGGGAGGCCGATGTTCATGAGGCACAATGGGCAATGTGCTAACGTTTTGCAGTGGATTGCACTGGGCGGTAACCTTTGCCACGCCAAAAAGGCCATGAGCAATGCGCCACTCTCCCACGCCCTTTTTTTCGGCTCCGTTGTTGCAATGGAAGGTGTCTTCTTTTTGTACTATAGCGCGTGGAACCTGTTCCAAACGCTGCCGGTGATGGGCGTCGTAGGCGCAATTGCGGTCTTTAGTGGCACAAAGGCGCTCGGGGAAGTGCAAGGGCGTCGACTGGCCGGGGAGCGATAGTCTGTCGCTGTCACTGTCACGACTCACTCACCAATGACCATTGGGTGCCATTTCAGGACTGAGGAGACACTAGCGGTCCAGCGGAGGACGTGACCAGGGGACCCAGGGGTGGCCGGGTGTGGGGGAGCGGGGAGATTCGAGAATGATTGTTTGATGTTTTGAACTATGGAGTCGCGTGCGCAATGGAAACGATCATGGGGCTCTTTTCATCAAGTCGTGTGGAAGAGACGAATGCACCGACACGAGGGCCAAAACAATATTGTGTCTCCCTTTGTCGGGGTCTCTCCTAGAGCGACAGCGCAGGTTCGCAGATGGGAACATGTACATTGTACACATACTCCGTACGCGTACACACATTGTTGGTGACACCGATGGGTTGGCACGTGGCTCCACCCCCTGCCTCGGACCCAAGCCTTTGGCGTTGACTGAACATCCGCCATGTCGGATCTTGTCGGAGACGGGATACATCACAACGCCGTCTTGACGATTTCTTGACAAGTTGCTGCATGACCCCGTGCCATCCGGACAGTAGCAGCGCCCGGATAAAACATCCGAACAGTAAAGACGCAGCCTAATTTGGAAGAGCCCAACCTGAAAGATACGTACATGTACATAGCTTGCTTCAATTGACATGCTCGACGATAAACGAAACAAATCGTCACTTGCGCACGTCTCCCTTCCCGCGCTGACCTCATGGCCCGTTGCTTCCCGTTGCCTATCCCTTGATCGTAGTCGATCCCTTCCTCTTCCTTCCTCTTCCTTCCTGCCCTTTATTAGATATCGGCGATGCTTAGCATCCTCTTATAGATCTTACATGACTAGCCGTTTTCCGATTATATGAACGCATGAATTTCCCACCTCCCCCTCCTACGACCGTTCGCTTTGTCCTACCTGCGACCTCTTTGCCTAATGATATAGCATCCTGTTTAATCCATCTCTTCTCACTATAGAAGTCGCCTCGTCATTTGTCACAATGTCAGAAACGTAAGTGACTTTTACCCTTCGCGCACGTTTGCCAACAACGATGAGTAATTTCTAAATACGGTTTCTAGAACGTTCAACTTTCCCTCGTGCGAGGAGACGATGCAGCATCCGGCGTATAACTCAGCTGCTTGGGGCCTCGAGCCGCATTCGTCCGGCAAGCTCGCTGTTGCAAAGGGAAGAGGAGGTCCGTTAAACTTGTATTGGGAAGTTCACGGACAGGGTCCCACGAAGATTGTAGTATGTATCGTCCTTATTTCGTCACAACTCGCAAGCCGAGACGTGAATGTGTCGTCACACTCTCATGCAACGTACCTACACATACCTACACATAAACTCTTGAAAACTAACTCGCCATCCCAGCTCATCATGGGCCTCGGCGCCATCCTCACAACATGGCAAATCCAAACTCACTACTTCGGCCACCTCCACGGCGACAAATACACAGTCCTCGTCTTCGACAACCGCGGCATCGGCCGCAGCGACGCCCCCATCTTCCGCTACTCCACCTCAGCCATGGCTCTCGACACAATCGAACTCCTCGACCACCTCGGCTGGACTTCCCCCCGCCAGCTCAACATCGCAGGTCTCTCTCTCGGCGGCATGATCGCCCAAGAACTCGCCTGCCTGATCCCCCAGCGGATCCAATCCCTCTCTCTGCTCTGTACCACCGCCTATGCCGAGAGTGGCAGGTCCTTATCCCAATCTATATGGCTGCACCTGAAGCGCTTCCGGCCCAAGACAGAAGACCAGTCCATACATGATACCGCAAGGACTGTGTTTCCTCTTGAGTTCCTGACCGCAAAGGACGATACTATTGCGTTGCCCTCCCCGCGTACGACGCCCAAGTGCCGCCCTGCAGATACTCCCGATGGGGAATATCCTCATTTCGACTCACATTTCCAGCGATTTCAGGCACAGGAGCTGCACAAGCGGCATGGAAAGGTCGGCACGTTTACGCGGCCGGGTTTCTTCTGCCAGCTCAGTGCTGCGGCGGGGCATTCCAAAAGCGCGGCGCAGCTGGCCAAGATGGCGGATGAGGTTGGCCGGGAGAGGATATTGGTGATGCATGGCGCGAGGGATGATACGCTCGTGGTGAGGAATGGGGAGAGGTTGATTAGAGAAGTGAAGCCTGGGGTGGGGATTATAGTGGAGGGGATGGGGCATGCGCCTATTATGGAGAGGAGTGCGTGGTTTAATGAGTTTTTGGAGGAGAGGTTGGGAGTTTGGGGGAAGTTGTAAGTTGTGAGGGTGACTGAGATGCCAACAACGTACATACATACATACCTAGTCTTATTTATTAGTAAAGCTGAACTAATTTACGACGATTACTGAAAGATGAGGAAGTAAAGCGAAGCTTTACATTTACGCCAAATTTCAGGGGGGGGGGGG
>SRQL01000162.1:0-49428 GCA_018360575.1 Claviceps sp. LM454 group G7
ATAAACAAAAGGTAACATGGAGCATAAAGAGGCAAACACGAAATGTGCGCCTCCGCTACGCGTCGCCGCACGATTTCTTCAGTTTTGCCTAATGACTAAGCCCATCTGACAAAACTCCACTCAATCACCAACCCCCGAGTAAGGGGATTGTTTGCAAATTTCGCATGCTCATTGCTACGAGCTATTCAAGTTTTTCCAAGACCCTATATGTACAAAAAGACAATGTGATGAGCTCCCATTATATTTTTTGCTGCTTCTCATCACTTACGCTACGAGGCGACCGCAGTTTTCGACGCGAGGGCTTTGAGTAACCACACCGAGCGAGTTCGCTGCGGCAACACTTTTTTGGCCCCCATCTCTGGCATCCTCGACGGCGAAACCTGGCCAGCAAGCCAGCCGAAAACGACCAGTTTCTGGCCAACATGGGCTCTCCTGCTCGAGAGGCGGGTCTCATGACCCGGAGAGGGGGCGTTGACGAGTCGAAATGCCTTATGGCCCTTCTTCCACCAGAGACGAAGATGCAAATCATATCTCACATCAGTACACAGGAGTCGCTTTCTTGTCTAGGTCAGAGTTGCCGAGCTTGGTACGAAGTTGCTATTGAGGAGCTTTATAAACGGGATGCTAGTGAGGACAACTCGTTTGCAATCAAATGGATGGCTGCCCATGCAGTTGATGACCAGACAACGGCCTCCGCACTTAGGACGGTGGAAATTTCTCGTTGGTGGGGAGGCCAGATTGACGCTATCAAACCGCGTCTTTCACGATCGGATAGGGCACAACTGAATAAAGACCAAGTAATGTACGAATCGTCGACTGCCCTACATTTCGCTGTCTTCTTGGGGAATGTGCTCCTCACGGAAACGCTACTGGATATGAAAGCAAATCTCACAATCCCTTGCCCAGCCCTGCTCTGGGAGCTAATGGGCACAGATGAACTCTTGCTCAGAGTCAGCTACTTCGAATCCATCCTCGAGTATTACTTGAGCAGTGACCATTGCGCCTTTCCTATTTTCCTGGCCTTTCTACAGAGCGACCCCGAAATGTGCAAGCTTCTTGTCGACCATGGAGCCGGCCGTGAATCCACGATCAGCTATGACAACAGGAGCTCTCACGTCTTTTCTATCCTGCATTTCGCGGCTGCCGACCCGACTATGGATTATCGCCAGTGGCAATGTCTTTTCGACGGGTTTCGCGAATATATCGATGAGCCCTGCCCACGAGACTCTCAATTCACACCACTTCACATTGCCCTGATCAACGGCTGCACTCAAGGCATGCAGATTGCGGTGGAGACCGGGGCAGACAAGGAGTCCAAAAATAGTGACTCACGCACGCCTCTGTGCGTGGGCGTTCTAGGAATGAGGGATATCAATGAGAGCATTAGGAAAGCAGATACCAGGACGATTGAAGAGCACACGAAGTGTTTTCGGAAATTTGTGGAGTTGGGAGCCAGTGTCAATCCAGAAGGAGACTCTGTGCTAGCGCTTGCCGTGAAGTTCTACGCTCCAAACCCCGTCGACAGCCCGATCATGAGGAATCTGATCTACTTCCTCCTGGACCATCATGCAGATGTGCATGGAAGCATCCGCTGGGGAAGAAGGAATTGCGACGCGATGAGCGAAATACTCCAGGCCATCATGTATTCTCATCGTGACGATACTTCGGCACAACGATTACTCGAGGACTTATTGAACGACTTTGTCGATAGAGGCTTGAATCTCACAATACTGCATCCGGGATGGCTATCACCATTATACATGGTCATAGATCATTGTAAGATGGAGCCAAATTGGCTTTTCAACTTGCTTTGCAAGAATGGGGCAACAATTCATAAAAATGAGGCGAACATAGCCTTCGCTCACTGGTGTGAGAGACCGCGGCTGTGGAAGACGAATCAATATAATGCGTGGTGGCAACATCAAGGGCAGGAGGACGAAATCTTCCAAAAGTGGTGTGAGCACCCTTCCAATGCCTGGTGGTGGCAGCACGTCAAGCACATTTCGGCCAATACGGTCACACTGGCTTACCGAGAAGCGTTCTGGCACGAAGACCGACAACTCTACGATATACTTACACACCTGCCCCTTGCTGCACCAAACTACGGCTTATTGGTCAATGAAGCCTTCAATTCCACGGACCTATGGAGCTGGAGACAAGTTGTTCTACACGAGTTTGAAGATAATGTTCTGGCGACATATTCTCACGAGTCCGGAGAAAACTTGATCCATCTTACGGTCCGTAAGTACGTCCGTAAGTACTTGGTTGTTACAAGCGACTACTCAGCCACAGACGCGGGCCGGGATATTTTGCACTTGAGGGATAAGGGCGTGGAAATGACCTCGCGTAACAGTTATGGACAGACTCCGCTGGAAATTTTGCTGAAATCAGGTAGCTCCAGAGATGATTTAATGGAATTAGCAGCGCTTTTGGAAGGGCCAAGGTGCACAAGGTGCAGGAACTGGCCTGAGGGTTCAGCCAGTATTCGGACTTCAACGCGGTGGCATTCGAACATGACGACAATTGAACACGAGGACATTTGAACACAACGACACGCGACCACAACGACACCTGGACATTACATCACTTTGAGTTCATATGGAGCGATTGGGCAGCGGCTGCTGCTTCACACTCAAAAGCGAAAACATCACTGTGACGCAGCGCAGATAGAGGATCCATTGTCAACTGGGAGTCTATTTTGACTCGGTTGTCTTCGCATGGGAAACGAGTTGAGATGGATCATCACAGCGCTGGTCTTATCTCACAGACTGCACAGCTTTACGGTGATCTTCTTCGCTAGGCTGCTCTTCATTATGCCATGGAGTTTCTGTATAAGGCGAATGCAAAAATGAAGATGCGGTTTTCTCAGACTAGGATGCATCAGACTCTTAGCAAGAGTTCGTTTGAGCCCATTGATTCCCACACCAGGGATGAGCAGGGGATTTTGAGACTCGCTTTCATATCCAGTAGCGTTTTCGTGAGGCGCACATAGCCCAAGAAGACGGCGAAATGGGGAGCAGTTGACATTTCGTACATCATCTGGTCATTATTTGGCCTCCCCACTGACAAGAAATCTTAGCGCGGAGGCCGTTGTCTGCTCGTCAACTGCATGGACAGTCATCCATCTGATTGCGAACGAGTTGTTCTCCCTGGAATCCCGTTTATAAAGCTCCTCATTGGCGACTTCGTACCAAGCTCGGCAACTCTGACCTAGGCGAGAAAGCGACTCCTGTGTACTAATGCAAGATATGATTTGGTTCTTCATCTCTGGTGGGAGAAGGACCATAGGGAAAGTCGACTCGTCAATGTCTCCTTTTCGGGTCATGAGAACCGCCTCTCGAGCAGGAGAACCCATAGTAGCCAAAAACTGGCCGCTATCTGTTGGCTTGTTGGCCAGATTTGGTCGTTGAGGATGCCAGACATGGGAGCCAAAGAAGAGTTGTCGCAGCGGACTCGCTCGGTGTGGTTCTCGCAGTTCTCGCGTCGAAAAATGCGATCGCCTCGGGAAGTAAGTGATGAGAAGGAGAGAAAATCGATCAAGAGCTTATCACATTGCGTTTCTGTACATATAGGGTCTTGGAAAACTTAAATATGTAGCTCGTAGCAATGAGCATGATCAGTTTGCAGACAGTTTCGCCTGAGTGACGTGAAATTAACATAGTTGGAGGGGGGATGATGCAGAGTACATAATCACGGATTGGCTCAGTCATTCCTCGTCGCACAAAGTAACTCGCCGCACATTGGAATGCCAATTGTTGAAGGCTTGAGAATTTTCAGAATTATAACAGCGTGAAGACTAAAGACTGGCAAGTGCGAGTCCGTTCTCTTATCTGCCTTCAATCTCACTGCTCCTGCTCCAATCTCCCGCCGCCATCGCATCTGCCAGTTGCTGATAATCCCTGCGTGTGCCAATGTTCCTGACACCCAAAGCGCAGACGTTTCTCCGAAATCAATGGAATAATCATCAGTCTCGTGGGAATCATGACCTCGAGGTTAGGATCCTTGTCGAAAAGGTGCCCAACTGGGCACCTGCTTCGACGTGTCCATGTACGCGCATGTAGGCCATCATGTCTTCCTCCATGTATGGGTATGAGTGTCGCCACGTTCTGATCAGGAAACCCACGTACATCTGCTTGCATTCCAGACACGAGTCGCGATCTTTCTCCTTAAAACGCGTCAAAAGCTTATGCGCTTTTCGATACGCCTCGTTCGTTCTAGGAGCGCATGGCGCATGCTGCTCCCTGGTCAGGCATTTCCTGATGCATGCCAGCGGCAAGACAAGCAGCAAGCAAGACAGTAGCAAAGAAGAAGTGGCAAATAAATATGTATCCAAAAGCTGTAATGAATTCCTCGAAGTAGATCAAGATATTCGGCAGAGCTGAGAGCTGCTTCAGGTGTATCGGGTGACAAGTTGAAGCAGCAACTCGGGCCCGATGTGCCGGTAGTTGCACTAACAACAACGCTTTCTTGCTGGGTGAGAATGACCCGGCACCTAACACTTGATCTAGGATGAAATGCGACCTTTTAGCTCCCGATAGACGAGCAAGTGGGCGCTAATAGACAGTCGCGTCTTACACGGAGTCGTGTACTTTGATTCGTGGTTTCATTTACAAACGCCTCCGTGGGCGGGACGAAAGATCTTGCGGTTGAAAGAACAATAAAATTGCTTGAGCCACAATTCTCTGTCGACACCCGAGGACGGGCCCCATTGCATCATCATGTGTCCATTTCACATGGGCTTCATTCAAGAGTTGATCGAGATGCACAAGCACGCATTCTTTCAATCCCTAAGCGGTATAGGCCACTGTGATGGCTCATACCCGAACAGTGGCAGGTTCTCATTGACCAATTGAACGCCCCGGGCTCGTGCTATGCGGTTCAGCGAGTTTAGTCCTTGTCCTTGAATAGATCTCATGTAGATGGTCTTCAGCTGCGTCACTCCCATAATCGAAACCACCAGAGTCGCAAATTCGTCATCATCGTAATGTGAGGATTGGATGCTCAACGTCCGCAGGTTGGGGAAGGAGGCCAGGAACTGCAGGAGAATCTTGTCCTCCTCCCTTCGGGTGGGGGAGAAACATTCCAAATTATAGCATTCCAAGGTATGAATCGATGGAGTGCCGCGAAACCATTCGTAGCCTTTCAAGAAACCTATGTGTTCATTTTCAGTGAAACATCTGTCAATGTCAGTGAAAGGGTCATCACTGTCAGTGTCAAGTCTCTGAGGGAAGACAATCGAAAAGGATGTCAATTGTTCAGACGCGATGACGTCAGAGAGCAGGGTTCGAGCTCCCTCGGGTGAGAAACACATTGTTTTCGATTGAAAGGCGTGCAGATTTTGGAATTCTGAATACTGTTTAAGGTCGCGAACAGAAATCAGATCATAAGCGCCGCTGAAAATGCAAGGACGATAGTTCGCGTCCGCGGATTCTAGAGAAATGTATTGTAGTGATTTGAGACCCGACATGAAACGAAGCATCGAACGGGATCCTTCTTCATGAGTTTCCGATATGACGTGAGTACGAGGGTCGAATACGAGTACTTTCAAGCATGGCCATATATCATCCCGGATGAGGTTCGGGTTCGGGTCCAGATATGGTATCAAAGGGCCAATCCAAAGCTGTTCGAGTTTTGGAAAGACCACGGAGAGAGGGAACTAAGAGAGAGTTAGCTTCTCGCTCTCAGGCTAGTCGATTCATTCTTTACACGTAGCGGCAAGGACTAGAAGAGAAAAGCGGGAGAAGTAGAAAAAGGAGAGATACGGGAGGCAGGGAAGACACAGAGAGGATAGAAAGTAAGAGGGAGACAGAGAAGAAGAAAGGAAGAGAAAGCTGCCCAGTGCGGCTGTTTTGAAGGGGAAGACATACAATAGGCAATGGAGTCACATCGTCCTTATCGTCGTCGTCGCCGATTCGCAAAGTTTTTAGTTTGGGAAAGATGGGCGTATTTAATAGCAGCCCATGGAACCAATGACGTGGAATCCCCTTGAACCGGAGGTGCTCCAAAGAGCTGGCAGCATTGTTTAAGAAGGTGTGAGGGAAAGCTCCTGGAAGGTCTACTGCAGTGCTATAGAAAGCTGAGTAATGACTCTGAATGTAGACATGCCTGAGTCGGGTCCATATCTTCGCATCCGACGGAAGAGACAGGCCTGATAGGTTCAAAACTTCCAAATGCTCCAGACTGGAAGATTCTTTGAGCAGCAGCGTCAACTGTGGTTGATGGAATTGAATGCCTGCCGGTATCGTGATCTTCCTGGCACCTCCATTTCCTGCCCAGGACAGTATTCTCTTCAACTCATCGACGTGTGGCGGCAGTCTCGTGCTCCCGTCAGGATATTCCATGTCGGAAAACACCATGTTCCTCCAGATTGTACCATGCAAGGGACTCCGGAGGATACATGCCCACTTCTTGCAAACGCGCAGACAGACACTGTATCATACATGGTGTCAGCCAAATGCTTTTGGCGACGAGTCGGTTCTCGATAAGTAAGATGGAGGGGAAGTCCACGCACGGAAGACTACCGAAACCCACAAACATGAAGATTCGCATGACAAGCTCGGCGGGCAGGCATAATGGATCCAGTCTAAGGAATTGTCGGTTCAAGGGTTTGTGCGCAATGTATATTTGCTGAGCCGCGACTCGTTAGACACCAGACGTGACTGTGTCATGTCAACTTGGGCCGAACACCATGCTATCTCACCTGTAACTTGGGCGAGGAGTCCAACGCAGTCTCCTCGTTAGCCTCGATGCCAGCCGTATACACTTTCCAGGCATACTCGCCCTTCCCTTGCAGCCGTGCGATGTTCCCCAGACGAAGGTATCCCTATGGTCGATACTCGGGACTGATCAGCAAAAGGGCCCCTGTGTCCGAGAATTTGGGCAGAGCTGCATACATCTGGGAGTTGAGGAGCCAGTTCTAGCATCCATTCGGCGCTGTTGATAGCGTGTCCGAGTTTACCCAAAGCCTCAAACGTTGAAATTTGGAGATTGAGGGCCTGGATATGGTACACGTTGTCGCATTTGCTAAATGTTCTACCAACATCGCAATGACAAGTATACATTGCTTCTCTGAAAACCGAGCCCCCTTCGGCAGCGATCTTTTCAAAGTCTTTGCAGTTGCATTTGCGCCGTTCCAGGCCCTTCGCACAGGGGCAGCTGTTCATGGCCTGTTTCCCAAGAACGACAATACGTCAGACAAGTAGCTTCTCCAAACGATATCGGACGCCACCACAACATCTCACCCTGGTGAAGAGTTTCAGTGCTTCCTCATGGTCCTTGATACCGTCCTCATGAGCTTGGCGGCCAGACTCAAATAAGTTGATCGTCGTAGGCGCACTGGATGAAACCATCATATCGGGTAGATTTTTAGAGGGCGCGTACGGGTCACGGCGTGGTGACGGATGATAACCTAGTCGCGTATGAGAGCAATTATGCATACGATGCAAGAGTCAACACTGCAAGGGGTGAATGCATGGGCATATGACCACTGTTACGTACATACTCCGTACTTGCGTTGGAGATGCAAATTCACACAGAGTCATCAGTCGATCAAGATGGGACGGTACCTGCCAGCCCTTGTTTCAGACAATGTTGACCAATGAGAGTAGAGTCGCCAAAAAGCCCCACACCCTACTCCGTACACAGGAGCTTATGCTCGGAGTTGACATCACTGATCAGGCACTCACTCCGATGGTCAAGCGATAGATCATAGATCGCAGGCGGCAGAGTTTCGTGACACTACTCCGTACCTACATACCCGAAGGGAGTGGTATGTATCACGTACTCACAATTGTCGCATTCCATTTATTGGCTGCAGCGGGCCCGCCTGAACGTGGACCAAGTCCAGCTCCTATCATCAATGTCAGGACTCAGGACATTCATGCTACATATGAAACTTCCGGGCCGAACTGTCGTTAAAGCATAGCGTCCAGCGAATGCGCTATCGGGACCCAGGGACATACTGCGGCTTCTTCATGAATCATAGGTGAAAAGAAATTGTTCATCATCGAGAAATTTTGTCTGGAAATCAACCTTCAAACTCGAAGAGAAAACGTGGAGACAAAATACAAAGCTGCTGGGAAAGAAGCCCGAGATATTTACAGTCACCTGTGCTAGAAACCTGTTTGTAAGCCCAGACGCCGCACGCGACACAAGGGGCATCATACTGAAGAAGAGGACTATCAGTATCAACGCCCTGCAGCGGTCTAATCCCTCTAGCATGAAAGTCAGTGCTGTCGACATCTCATCCGAAGCTGCAAGCCTAATTTTGATTCGCAATTTCGCATCCATGGGGAGCGATCGGACTGTCTGCCCAGAGTCCAGAAATCCATATTCCAGAAGCCAAAACATCATTATATCGAAGCGCCTATGGATGGAAGTGGATAATGCTTTGGATTGGGAACTTGGAAGGTGTTTCGGATTGGGAGTCAGTTGTGAACCGGCCTTTTGTTTAGGTATGAGAAAGACACCAATCGTATTTGTCTTGGTTGGCTGAGGTGACATGGTTAATAAATCTTTGAATTTGTTCTCATGTAAAGCCCTCCGAATATTGAAGCTGTACGTAAATACAAAGGATGCGAAGTTTATGAGTTGACAGAGCTGACAGAGCTGAGAGATGGATATAACATGAAGGTCGCGCTCGAATAGTAAAGATGGTAACGTAGTCACAGTCTCTCACAGACGCACTGCGGCCTCAAGTAATGAGCCACAAATACCGCAGGGCATCGTAAACGACAAAAACGCTCGCGTCTCAACATGAGCTCGACGCTACAGAGTCAACAGACTCCTTCATCCTCGCTGCACGCCAGCGTGGCTGTCGTGAGTCGTGACAGCGTCTTGACTCTTAATCCCCCCGATTAGGGCAGTGGCCCACAGCCGCCCCGACTGTGATCAGTGCATGGTTTTTATCGGGGAAGCCATCGGACGTGAAGGGAGAGTAGCCCTTTTTTTCACCATAATATTTGCAGTTGTCCTCCCAAGTCTGGCCGTCAATCACATAGCCTTCATCCGTCATACACTAGAAAGAAGGGCATCAGTATCTATCTGTAGTGTTCTTTTCGAATTTGTCTGCGTCTTGCGCTTGAATCGGAACATGATTCTGAGGCACTTACGCGTTTAGAAGTGTTGTCAAAGTACGTCTTTTGTATACAGCAAATGAAAGATTTGAGAACCGAGTCAGCATATCTCCTATCTTGTCCACACTGTGTGTAGCGTGGCTTGCCGCTTCAAGTTGTAGCTCATCATATGATCATACATACATGATCAGGCCACTGGAGGCAAATATAATGAGTGAGATCCGGGTTTTGCATCCAATTTCCCCCGGCACTCCATGTCCAGCAATCGCACCGATGGTGGGTGTTTGCCGCCACAAAGGGCAGCAGGAGGGTCAAAAGACTGAAGGCGCGCATAGTGATTGAGTTCCTTGAATAGGGATTGATAAGGTCACAAGGTGTAGAATGTAGCACGTTGGCTGAAGGCGGGACTTGAACGGCAATTGGAAACAGCGTGGAACTATTTGGGACGAACGAAGCTTCACGGCAATGAGGGCAGACATTGTTCTTATACAAGTACCTGATCTCTCGGAGCCTGCGGATTTCGATGACTTCCCCCCCACGTAATCTGCCAGTATCACAGATATGAACGTGGGTACCACATATTTACATGGCATATAAGTTATAACATACATATCTACCTACCTGCATGCCTACCGGTTCGTTCGTGAATGATGAATCCGTGATTCCGTGATTCGTTGGCCCTTGTAGGCTTGTACATATGTACATACCTATATGTGTGCCGATTTGTCCACTCCGAGTCTCCCGTGAACTCTATATTATCGTTAGCTAATATCATTTATGACATGTAGCCATTTAGCCAAATTATACATAATTCCTCCCTCAGCCGGGCTTTTAGGCTGGGATGGAGTTCTCCGAGTATGTAGGTACATACCTGTACTCCCGGCTCCGTATGTACGATGTAAATGGAGCATTGGAGCTGAGTTGTGTTACTGTTGTGCACTCCGTGAACGGAGTATGTAGGTATATACTATATACATACATCTCCTAGCGATACGTATCTTGTCGAGGATTACTCTGCACATATCTGGAAGTTGACGACTGCCATCCGTTCTTATTCGATGACTGGTTAAGACAAGGCCCGGCAAAGAGGGACCCGACAGAGCAGGAATGCTCCATGGAACGGCCCAGGAGAAGTGCCCCCGGCATGTTCCAGTCTGCCAGAATCTGCACTCTGTCGTCGCTCTCACACGCAGTGGAGGCAGGCCAGACATCACCACCGACGCGGACATCCGACAAGCGGCGCCAAGACGAACCTAGACACGGCTGGGGAAATCTGAACAAAAACATGGCCCGGGCAGAGGCAGCTATGCGGTTCCACTCGGAAGTCACCTCAACTTCATTGAGCACACCGGCCGAAATGGACGAATACGCTACGTGGATCACCAATGAGCATTGAGGATGATGGATACATACCTTCAACATGTACCATACACAACTAGAAATTATTCCTGTCATTAGATGAAGCGGTGTCGACCTCAGTGTTTTCCAAGCCCAGGTTCTGTCATTATTAATCTAGATTCTAGATACTGTAGCAGCATGTTGGTACATTACATATTAGTCTTCCAGGCCGAGTTCTGGACCCGTCGCGAACGCATGAGTGTTCAAAATTCGTCATGTTCAAATCTCATCGTGTCCAAATTTCGTCGTGTTCAAATTTCGTCGTGTTCAAATTTCGTCGTGTTCAAATTTCGTCGTGTTAAAATATCGTCGTGTATAAGTTTCGTCGTGTACAAATATCATCATGTTCCAATGCCATCCCGTTAAGACCCGAATAATCACTGGGCTCTCACACAAATTCCTGCACTCTTGCATTCAATAAGCCATCCCTAAAGCTACCCGATTCCGATGCAATTTCCAGCGGAGTGACGAGTCTGTCCATGATTGTTCCTTGGGGTCATATTCACTCTTCACAACTTGATCCCTTAAACATAAAACATCCCAGGCCGCGTCTGCGACTGAGTACTGCCCTCCCTCAATGAACACACGGACCCTAAGATAAATCACGTTTTATAAATCACGTTTTCTCCACAGCCGAGAGACCACGTAGCAACGAAGCCATCTTCAAACTCATGACTGCAAGAAGGAGTTGAAGGCTATCTCGAAGAAATATAAGTCGTCCAATGGTGCAGGAAGGGGCAGGCGTGAGATTATGTCGCGGAGTTGCCGGTCTACGTACGAGTATGCTTGTGCGTAGGCCAATGTGGCCACACCGGGCGAGATCTGATTGACGTGCTGCCACCACCAGACGTTGTAAGGGTGCTCACACCACTTTACAAAGACTTCGTCCTCCTGCCCTTGATGTTGCCACCACGCATCGTATTGATTCGTCCTCCACAGTCGTGATATCCCACACCAGCGAAGGAAGGCTGCGTTCACCTCGTCCTCATGGATCGTCGCGCCCTTCTCGCAGAGCAAGTCCAAAAGCCATTCTGTGTTGGCTTTACGAGAAAATAAGACGCGGTACAATGGTGAAGGAACCCCCGGCGCCGGTATTGTGAGGTTCAAGCCTCGATCGACCAATTCGCTCAACAATTTCTTGAGTAACTCCTGTGCCGAGGCACCGTGATCGTAGTCAAGGATACCCTTGATTAGCTCGTTTACCACGTTCGTATTTCCCCGGTCACCGGTTCCGTGGATATCTGCATGATGGTCCAGGAGGAAGAAGATCAGCTGCCTCATGAGACAGTGGTCGACGGGGTCGGGGGCGTAGGACTTCACGGCTTGGACTAGCACAGAGTCTCCTTCTGGATTGACATTGGCTCCCGACTCCACGAATTTACGAAAACACATCGTGTGCATTTCAAACTTTCTCTGATCCGCGTGCCAATGGTGTGGAATCCCTAGAACGCCGATGGACAGAGGCGTACGTGAGGAACCATCTCTTGCCTCTTTATCCGCCCCGGACTCCACCGCAATCAGCATGCCCTGGGTGCAGCCGCTCTTCAGGGCGACGTGAAGTGGTGTCAAGTGAGCGCTTCGTGGACAGGGCTCATCAACAAACTCACGAAACCCGTCAAAAAGACATTGCCAGTGGCGATACTTCGTAGTCGTGTCGGCAGCCGCGAAGTGCAGGATAGACATGACTTTTGGGTCAGTGTCGAAGTCGAAGATCATGGCCTCACGGCCGGCTCCGTGCTCCATAAGAAGCTTGCACATGCCGGCATCGCTCTGTAGGAAGGCCAGGAAAATAGGAAACGCCGGGCCGAAACGCCCTTCGTCTAAGACTTTCAGGAAGTACCTGAACCTAAGCAAGAGTTGCTCTGAGCCCATTGATCTCCAGATCAGGGGTGAGCAAGGGATTGTGAGCCTTGCGCCCATGTCTAGGAGCGTTGTCGTGAGGCGCACATTCCCCAAAAAGACGGCGAAATGTAGAGCAGTCGACGAGTCGTACATCAGCTGGTCTTTGCCATCCGACACTGCTTCATTCGATCGCGAAAGACGAGGTACGACAGCGTCAACCTGGCCTCCCCACCGTCGAGAAATGTCCATCGTTCTGAGCGCGATGTCGGTTGTCTGCTCGTCAACTGCATGGGCAGCCATCCATTTGATGGCAACCGAGTTGTTCTCTCTGCAATCCCGTTTGTAGAGCTCCTCATTGGCGACTTCGTACCAAGCTCGGCAGCTCTGGCCAAGGCGAGACAGCGACTGTTGTGTACTGATGTGAGACACGATCTGGAGCTTCGTCTCTGGTGGGAGAAGGGCCATAAGGCACCTCGACTCGTCGATATCCCGCTCCCGGGTCATGACACGCGCCTCACGAGCAGCTGAATCCATATTGGCGAGATCGGGTGGCCTTGTTTTTGGCTTGCTGGTAAGGTCTTGTCGTCGAGGAGTCAGAAATAGGTGCCGGGGGCCGAAAATAGTGTTGTCGCAGCGGACTCACTCAGCGTGGTATTCGAAGCTTTTGCGTCGGAAAACGCGGTCACCTCGTAAAATAAATGATGAGAAGTAGAAAAAATATTCAAGAGATCTTATCACAATCTCTTTTCTAAATGAAAGGCGTTGAGATTAGTTGAATCGCTCGTAGCAATGAGCATGAGACGTTCGCCGACAGTCTCGGGACTGTCTTATCGTCGTACGACGTACTTGGATATGGGGTGATGGTTGAACTTGAAAGTGAAGTCTTCGCGTTCAAAGTAATTGTTGAAGAAAATCTGAGAGTGTTGCGTATACACGTGGAGTAAACTGTCATGAACAGTCCGTCGTTGTATGGAAGCTATCAAGAAGAGAGAGAAAGAAATGATTGAGCAGCCTTGATGCGCGGTCTTATACCACGGTCCACGAGCCCTGACTCCGAGTGAGGCCACGTAGGTGATCGTCGAGGACACGTAGAGGGCGCCACGTACATTTGTCAGTGGCCACGTACGGCGCTAGTTGTGGCCACATACGTATGTGCTGTAGCCTGTTGAGGGCAGCGATTCCTAAACTCGAAGTTGTCTCTTTCTATCGTGAAGAAGAGGAATCTCAAGTGGTAAAGACATAGGAAAAGGTGACAGAGAATAAGTATCGCCTTCATCGCGAATGCTTTGACTGTCCTGAGCAAAAACAAGGAGCAAGTAACAAAACCAATATAGCGGTATCGCGCTTGTCGCGATAATCCAGGTCTAAAACTTTCCTCCTCCATCACACGTCAAGGTCTCTGCTCATGACCATTGGCACCATCCTTGCCACCAGCCGGTAGTGCCTGACGAAGTGTCTGGAGAGCTTGATGATCGACATCGTACTCAGCTGCGCACTCCACGGCATTAGACAGTTTGCCGTGAACAAAATCTTCCGTGACTCGGACGTCGCAAATTGGTCTCGCGGCGAACCTTCGAATTTATTCGTGACTGCGTTCGTTCGCAAGGAGAGAATCCCTCTGGGAGGATCTCTTCTTCTTTCCCTTTCTGCTTCTCGGGTTTGTTAGGGAGGGTGTCTTCACAGTCGTTTTCTTCGCAAAAGTTGGCAGGGGGGGGATCTTCGTCAATGGAGTCGGTGCATTACTCTTCTTGGCAGAGGCGGTGGATGTTGGAATCGCTGCCCTCAAAAGTCAACGACACTTCCGAAAGTTGCCACAACTAGCGCCGCTACGTGGCCACTGACAACTGTAACTGACAACTGTACGTGGCAACTGACAACTGGACGTGGCCGCAGCTAGCGCGCCTCTCTTCTAGATAGCTTCCATGAAGACGACAAATTTTTCATGACAGTTCAACGAACGCGTATACGCAACCCTCGCGGATTTCTTCCAACAGTAATCAAGTACGCAGATGGGCTTAGTCATCCTTCGTCGCGCATTGCACGATCGGAACGCCTAGCGTTGAGTCTTGCGGACCGTGCCTCTGCATTCGGACAGCAGTACCTGCTTCCGCTGCCCTCCAAATAGTCTCAATGACTCCATGTCTAGACTCATAGCCTTCTTTGGCCATCTCTTTTCCCACCTCCTCCTCAGCACGTCTGTCTTCCTCATTGCGGAACGCAAAGATGCCATATTTCTTTCTTTCTTCCTGCGTCCATGGAGACCGCGACGAGTGAGGCAACACTAGAAGGAAAGACACATGATTCGGCATGAACCGCAGACTTTTGGCCCTCGACAGACAAGGAGATTGGCACTGAAAGACCCCGGCCTCTCGCACGAGGTCATGTGCCTTGTTTCATGTTTCCTTTTGCATGAGTCTCCGGGTGGGACAGGTAATCGCCCCGTTGACGAACCAAATTGAACTGTTTGCAAGAGTCGACGTCGGGATGATGTGCGATTCGCGTTTCTCTGTCGATAGGCCGCGCACGGGTTACAGCGTCATGACAGATGATATCGTGATCGTGGATGAGTACAATTGAGCATACAGTGCAAGACGAGAGGCTCACGATGCAAGTGGCGAATGTATGCGCATCGTGTGGTCGCTGTTGTTGAGAGGCAAAATTACACACAGACGCGTTCAAACGTCACATCCCCGTAATCACCTAACCCACAGGTCACAGCCCCTGTATCCGACCCCATTGAGCTCAAAGTTCTGTCAAGCGAGAACGAAAAGGTCAGCCCACGAGATCCTTTTCAAACGCATTTTTGTAAAGTCGTTTTAGGTACCAAATACCTTTCGATCCTCTGATGTGCACTGTAATTTGGCTCGGTGAACGTCAGAGCTGGGGGCCAATGTGTATCGGACCTGGCGCCGAGAGAAATCCGTCGCACTGTATGTAGGGGAATACAAAGCACGCGCTCACTCTTTTTGTGCAACGAGCTTGTTCGTGGCACGCGAACGACGGTAATAAGTGAGCGAGTTGTGAGTCATTGGCAGGAGCTGTGTTTCAACTGAATGTCGATTTGGTGCAAACTCACGGCAAGCTCGGTGATTGGGCCGTCGGGGCGGAATGGAGTTGGTGATGTCTCGATCTCGACTCTTGCAACCTGTGTAACGCGGAAGGAGGGGTCTTGTGGCGCCATGGCTGCTGGCAGCGCGAACATCTCTTCATTTTTCACCCACGATCACGAAGGTAGTACTCCGTACATATCGTCCGTTAACTGCGCCGGGCTCCTGCAATTTTTCCACAAATCATGCCTTCATCCCGTGCCTCGAAGAAGCCTGAGCCCACGATGGCTGATCTAATCGAGTCGGGCCGCCACTCTTTCGCGGCCAAGAGATACAGGCAAGCGTCACAATTCTTCAACAAGGTGAGTTGTCGTCGCAGTACCGTTCAGAGAACAGAGAAGTCATCTTGTTGACATGTCCCTTTTCTTGTAATACCGGCCATGAAAATCTGCCCCTGCGCAAGAGGTGTTAAACAAGGCCGACCCAGATGCTGTTGCAAAATGTATGAGCGGGTCGCTGCCAGGGAGGGCTCAATCTACAGACAAGCCATGCGTTGCTTTTGCTTTGTCGGCAAAAAGTACAGCAAATGCGACAATTTCCACCATTTCCAGGCCTTGGATTTCCAAGCGACCACGTTCGAGGCCTTGGGTGAACTCTTTAAGGCTATGTGGTACGCCGAATGGATGCTGGAATTGGCTCCCCAACTCCCAGATGTATGTAGGCAGTCCAACCTCAGCCTCTCGAGGCGTGCGAGCCTTGACTGACCAGACTCGACTCCAGGGATATCTTCGTATGGGGAGAATCGCACGGCTGCGAGGTAGATATGAATTTGCCTGGAAGATATATACAGCTGGAATTGAGGCAAACAAGGAGACCGACGCGGGTTCGTCGGCCAAATTGCAGGTGAGAAGCCTTGATCTTCCCCAATGTTCATCACGACGCGGTCATGCTCGATGTCTGACAAGTTGGAGCTCAGAAACTTTACGATGCCCGGAAACCCTTGCACCGGTTCTCATTGAAACGAGATCCATTTTGCCTGCCCGCCGAGCTTGTCACGCACATCTTCTCGTACCTGAATTTGAAGAATATTCTGTGCGTTGATCCCTGCCCTGTTTTGCTTTTTGTTTTGAGCATTGGCTTGTTGTAAAAGTGATCTGGCTGATGCCGTGGATGGTAAAGTGTCTGTCTTCAAGTTTGCAAGCAATGGGAACGCACGCTCACGAGCCCCCTGCATGGCCAATTATGGAGAATCATGACATTCATAGGTAACCAGAAGCAGATGCCACGCATCGACCTGTTGAGAAAGATGCTACTCTGGGCAGGAGATGGAGGTGCGAGGAAAATCGTAATACCGACGAATACGTTGCTCACTCAATCGGCGTTGACGCTGCTACTCGAAGCATCACCCCGCCTGGAGCATTTGGATATCCATCTGGCAGACGGATCACTGACGCTTCCTTCGAATAAGAAGATATGGGATAGACTCAGGAACGTCTCCATTGAGGGACGTTTCCACGAAATCCCAGTAGGCCTTCCGGGGGGATTCCCGCAAATGTTCCTCCAAAATACTGCCAGCACTCTGGAGCATCTCACCCTCTTGTCAATTCCAAAGGAATGGTGCAACAGCATGCTATCAACGCCCTTTCTTCCCAACCTGAAGAGTTTGCGAATGCGCGATTGGCTAGATAAAAAAACACCATTTTTCATAGTCTGTGCCACCCCTCCTCTTCCCGGTCCTAAGGGCATCGAGGGAAAAGCTCTTCTCCCGCTTTTCTAGCCCTTTCCCTCTTCTTCTTGTTTGTCGCCACATCTTTGTGGTCGGTGAGCTCAGGTGACCGTGAGAATCTAACTCGTTGAGTCCTTTAGTACCCTCTCTCCATTGCCTTTCCAAGGCTGGAACAGCTTTCTTTCGCTGCACTATCAGAACTGCGTATGGAACCCGTGGTAATTTGGCGAAATAGATTGCAAACCATCTGGCCACATCTCAAGGTCCTCGTGTTCGAGTCGTACAAATTACCAGCATTAGACGAAGCAGGAACACATTCAACCCTTCGATATCTGGCATCTCTGAACTCAATTCGACATATTCATTTCAATTTCGGCTATCCTCGCAATTCCGAACAACATCCTGACATCTTCGGTGGCAATTATGATCTAATCATCAATTCAAGCGTTTTCCCGCAACTGCAATTGCGGAATTTGCGTTCCCTGAGGTCACAGAGAATGTGGATTTCGCCTGAAAGAGCTCGAACGTTGCTCTCCAACGCCATTTATAATGAAAAATTGACTTCATTCGACATTGTATTCCCCATGAAAGACATCAATGGGCGCTTGACTGCAGACGATAGTGTTCGCCATTTAAAAGGCTACGACTGGTTGCGCGGCAATCCCACAATTCACACTCTGGGATGCCACGATTTCCTATTCTCATCCGATTCCGATTCCGAAGAGAGCCGGCTACTGCCGCAATTCCTGGCCACGTTTCCCAACCTGCGGAACTTGACAATCTTTTCCAAGCATTACGGATGCGCCGAGCTTACGAAGCTGGTCCATGAGATTTTAAAAGTCACTCATCTCAAGACCATCTACACGATGGATCTCCGATGGCAAGAGTTCAATAAGGTGAAGCGAAGCATGGGTCTTACAATGTTCCGGGGGCCTGAGCCACCGATCTGGCCGATTCCCCTAGAGCAGGAATAGGAGCTCATTCGAAGTAGAACGGCGATGTTGCAGGCGCTGTAATTTGATTTTTGGGGACTCGATAGTTGCGTCGGCAGCAAGTGTGGTCGATTCGGACATAGGTTATTGGTACAAGTCAAGAATGGGGGCGAATGTGGCGGCGAGGGAAGCTGGTCCCGGTGCCCAGTTCGTCTCTCCAAAATTGAAAACACGGACCGGCTTTGAGGAAAAAATTTGCATGAGGGTCAATGAGCGGTTCGTGAGTCATGGAACTTGGATAGGAGCCTTGTTTCAACTGAATGTTGATTTAGTGCGGAAAGATACGGCGAGCTCGGTGATCGGTTCGCCGGGGCGGAATGAAGTTGGTGATGTCTTGACTCTTGAGTCTTGAGTCCTTGACTCTTGCGGCGCGTGAAACGCGTAAAGGGGGTGGGGTCGGGTGGATCCATAGATCCTGGAGGCTAGAAGGAAGTTGGAAGTTCGAACATTCACATTCAATCTTTTCGCCCACGATCACGTTACATGTTCTCAGGCGCGGGCTCGCGCAACTTCCCACCACAACATGTCTTTATCCCATGTCTTGGATCCCGAGCCCATGGCTGCTCTGATCGAGTCTGGTCGCCACTTTTACGCGACCGAGGAATACATGCGTGCCTTCGTACTTTTCACCCAGGTGAGTCTTCGCGGCAGCGCCCGACGGTTGCGTGAAAAAGCTACCGGCCTGACATTTTCGCGCTCCTTAAAAAAAGGCCATGCTAAGCTGTCCCTGCGCGAGAGGCGTCAAACGAGATAGATGCATGAGTAAAGACTTTGAAAAGGTAGCTGCCGAAGGCGGTTCGATTTTCCGAGAAGCAATGTATACTTGTCATTGCTATGTTTGCAAGATATTCAGCAAGTGCGACAACGGGTACCACATCCAGGCCCTGAAATGTCGGGCTTCAACGTTAGAGGCTCTGGGTAAACTCGACCACGCTATGGCGGACGCCGAATGGATTCTGGAGCTGGCTCCTGAACTCCCAGATGTAAGAAATCATGTCTGAGTCATTTGTGGCCTGCGCCTGTTCCCTAATCAGACCCGACCGACCGTAGGGATATCTTTGTGCGGGGAAAATCGCACAGCTGAAGAAGCGCGACGAGTATGCGTGGAAGATGTATACGGCAGGAATCGAGGCACTCAAAAAGGGTTCCATAGACTCGCCACCCAAGTTACAGGTGAGATGGTACGGTCTTTGGCCCAAGTCGATCATTGATGTCTAATCACTCGCGACTCAGCAACTTTACGATGCAAGGAAGTCTCTCAACCGTCGCTTCTTTAGACAAGATCCGCTACACCTGCCCGCCGAGCTCGTCACGCACATCTTCTCGTACCTGGAATGGTTTGAAATCGTGTTTGTTGATTCCCATGTCCGTATGCACTGGCTCATTGTCAAAATGGTTGGCTGATACCGTACATGGTACAGTGTCTGTCTGCGCGTTTGCAAGCAATGGATGCGCACGCTCACGAGTCCCCTGTACGGCCGATTATGGAGGAACATGTCATTTCCGGAACTTCGCACGTATCCAAAGAACCGGAAGTCACGGCCTGAACTGCTGAAAAGGATATTATCTTGGGCTGGAGATGGGGGCTTGAGGAAGCTCGTGAGACTATCAGGCCGCGATCTCACTCAGGCAGACTTGACGCTGCTACTCAAAGCATCACCCAGCCTGGAGGTTTTAGAATTTTGGGACCTATTTTACTTCTCGCTTCCTTCAAAGGAGAAGATATGGAACCAACTTAGGCAGGTCTCCATCGATGACTATAAAAGTTTCTTCGATCCAACTGCAGTAGACCCTCCCGGGCAGTTCCCTTATGGATTCCTTCAAAATGCCGCTAGCTCCTTGGAGCATCTCGCCTTTACGGGAGTTCCGATGCAATGGTACAGCAGCGAGCCATTGATTCCCCATCTTCCCAAATTAAAGTACTTGCATATAGGTGGTTGGAGCGATAGGAGAACCCCGTTTTCTATGGTCAGTCTTCCCTGAGTTTTGATTTGAGAGAATTGGTGAGAATGATACTCTTCTGCCTTGCTCTTCGCACTCCCCTCTCTGTCTTTTTGTACATGTAGAGAGTTATTTAGCGGGCGTGCGTGAGATCAGGATTCTAACTTATTGAGCTCTTATAGTTTCCTTTATCGATCGCCTTTCCACGAATCGAACAGCTCTGGATCGGCCCGGATGTACCAAACCTGGACCGGGTACCCGTGGCGCATTCGCGAGACAAAGGGGAGGGTGTATGGCCACACCTCAAAGTGCTTATTTTCGACGCATCTGTAGTTGAAGATTATGACGAAGTACCATTTTCAGGACTACGATACCTGATGTGCCTCAATCGCGGCAACTTATTATTACATTTACTATTTTTCAACATCATTCCTGACTGTCATGAATTCCGCGACATTTTTGGTAACAATCACGACAGACTGTCCGACTCCGACGTGATCCTTCATTCGGAGTTTCGAAATCTGCGTTCCGTGAGATCAGATGGCGGCATGTGGATCTTGCCTGACAGAGCTCGAACATTGCTCTCCAACTCAGTCGAAAACAGACAATTGACATCGTTTGACATTGTGTTTCCCGGGCGTGAACGCAGCGAAGAACTAACTCATGAAGATTTGTGTGTTCGGCATTTGAAAGGCTACGACTGGCTCCGCGGGGCTCCCAGTATTCATACGCTGGGATGCTATGGCTTCAGCTTTCGACTTGAACCGAGAAATGACGAAGATCTGCCGCTACCGCAATTTCTGGCCACGTTTCCCAACCTGCGGACGTTGAGGCTTGATGGCGGATATCACAGTTATGACGAGAACGAGTTTGCGAGTGTGGTCCTTGCGATTATGAGTGTCACGCGTCTCAAGACCATCTGCACAACGTTCTTCAGAGACGATAGCTACGCCATGAGAAGGGTGAAGGAGGCGGCACAGTTCAAGGGCGTGCAAATATTAAGACCAAGTCATGTCGGTGAAGGGCCAGAGCAGTGGCCGATACCACTTGAGTCATAAGGCGCTCAATCGAAACAGGGCGGAGGCTTTAGTCGCAGGCGTAGTGACCTGGGTTGTAGCAGTCCCGTGTTCGAGATGTTGTATCGGGGAAAAGGCGGTCGAATTGGCCATTACCTACAGCTTGCTGAGAATCGACCATTGTGAGGCTGTACAAGACGTTTCAGGGCGACCGGAGGGGGTTGTGTCAGCAAAGAGAAGCGATTTTTATTAGCACGCGTGAAAGAGAAGTCCAATCCGCGTATTTTTCAAATATTGTTACATATTGGGCACTTCATGCATGACTCCAGGCTGGAAATAAGCCCCTATTTTCTAAAGGACAGGCAGAAGCACAACGTAGGGAAAGTTATCTAGAGGAGGGGAGAATACAAAATCCAGTGAGCATATGCGATTTGATTCGTGAAATTTTCCTGGACGAGGATGGACCACAGGCCAGTACCTACGACGAAGTATGTTGGGAATAGCCGCCAGGGGTAATACTCAGCGGCCCCAGATTGGGAAATGTGGCCAGGACTCGCGGCAGGAACTTGGAAGAGGGTCCCCATCGTGTCTAAATATCAACCGCAAGTTGAAATTATAGGCTATAGCATCTCAACGCATGAATCGACGAAGTACCGCGGAGCCATTGGTAGCCCTTCAAGTGATGAATACTCTCACCCCGCGCCCCAGAAAGAAACAGGCAAGCAACGCAGAGAAAGTGATCCATGTAATGTTTTTTTAGAAGTTTTGGTCCTATTAGACAAGCAGGCGGGCATTGAAAGGCAATCTCGTCTCGCACGAGATTATTTCTCGGCTCATGACCCTATCTGCGGATGCCTCCAGGCCTCTATAGACAAGAGGGCAAATGCCATCCCAAAAGGAACAACCCAAGGCTTTTTATTGAGTTCGAAAAGGCGTACATACAAGCACGCACGATTGACGTAAATTATACACTTACGCGTATCCAGTGTCGCCTATACCCTGAGCGGCACCGGCCATTGCTGTTCCTGTCTCCCTGTGACTAATTTCACGCCCCGGTCTCGTGCTGCCTGCCTCACCGATTCCATGAGTTCGTCTTCGCAGTATAATGGCGTGTGTAAGTATATGATCTTGAGATGCGTGACCCTAAGAATTACAAGCAACTCTCTCGCAAACTCGGCTGTTGGCGAATCCGGTAGAGGATTAAGGCTCAAAGTCCGCAGGTTGGGAAACGTGGCCAGGAATTGTGGCAGCAGCAAATCCTCGTCGTTATCAAAATCGGAACAAGACGACAAGTCGAATTGATAGCATCCCAATGTATGGATTGAAGGTACACCGCGGAGCCATTCGTATTCATCCAGATGATAAATACTCAGAACTTCTGTGTCGTCTTCCAGAGGGAAGACAATGTCAAAGGATGTTAATTGCCCAGCCTTGATTGCGTTGTGTAGCATGTTCCGAGCTCCGAGGGGGGAGAGGCCCATCGTTGACGATCTGAATGAGCGCAGGTGTTTAAATTCTGAATGCTGGGTAACGTCGAGATCAGGGAATAAGTCATCATCACAGTTGCTGAACATGCAAGGCCAGCCCTCGTCGTCGAACTCGTCGTCGAACTCGTCTTCGCACTCGTCTTCGCACTCATACTCGAATTCAAGAGAAATATGTTCAAGTGAGTTGAGACACGTCAGGTACCGTATCGTCACACGCGAATCCTGTCTATAGGCTTCGTATCCTGTAGTGACAGTAGAAGTGCGTGGGTTGAATATGAGGACCTTCAAGTGTGGCCATACTTCTTCCCATTTATCTCGCCAAGTTTTTACAAGCTCAGCTCCCAGGTATGGTACGTCAGGGCCAATCCAAAGCTGTTCGAGGTTTGGAAAAGCAACGGAGAGAAAAAACTAATACGGCTCCATGGGTCAGTTTCCCGCTCTTACGCGCGCGCCCCTCGGCCTCTACACACAGCAACAAGAAGCTTGAGAGGAAAGCGAGAGAAAGAGAAGAAGGGGATAAAAGGGAGAAGGGGAAAAAATAAAAAAATCTCAGAGGCTATTTGGGCGGGGTAGACATACGATAGGGAATGGGAATATCCCCCCGTCTGCGTCATTGTAATCCTCATCAGAAGAGGGCATATCCCAAGGTTCGAGTCGAACCTTGTCGTGATCGCCGATTCGCAGAGTCTTCAGATTGGTAAAAGAAGGTATCGATTGAACACTGTCGTACCACTGTTTCGGAATTCCCACGAAGTTGAGATGCTCCAAAGTGCTGGCAGCATTTTGGAGGAATGTCCGCGGAAATCCCCCGGGACCGTCTACTGCATTTTGGGCAGAGGTCGTAAAGGAAACATACTTGAGATGATTCCACATCTTCTCATTCGAAGGAAGAGACAGGTTTGTTAGGTTCCAAATTTCCAAATGCTCCAGACTGGATGATTCTTTGAGCAGCAGCGTCAATGTTGTTTGACTGCAAGCCGAGCGGCTCGCTATCTTGATCTTTCTGGCACCTCCATGTCCTGCCAAGGAAAGTATCCATTTGATATCGTCGAGACTTATCGCCGCCTTATTGAGCCTATCGGTAAATGTCATGGTCCTCCATAGCTGGCAATGCACAGGACTCGTGAGCGTACGTCTCCATCTCTTGCAAACGCGCAGACAGAAGCTGTACCACTGTAGAATCAGCCAACGTTTCTCATTTTTAAAACGAGTGGGTGCTGGATACGAAACAAAAGAAAGGATTCAACGCACAGAAGTTGAGTAAATTCTAGGTACGAGAAGATGTGCGCGACAATCTCGGTGGGCAGCGATAGCGGATCACATTTAAAGTAGCGCTGGTATAGAGGTTTGCGGGCATCAAAAAGTTGCTGAAACGCGAATTCGTTAGACACCAAACGCGGCCGCGTCATGATTAACCTGTGGCCGTCTCACCTGCAATTTGGGCGAGGAGCCTACGGTCGTCTGCTGAATGGCCTCGATTCCAGCCGTGTACATCTTCCAGGCATACTCGTCATTCTTTTCCAGCCGCGCAATATTCCCCAGACGAAGGTATCCCTAGAGTCGCAACTAGTCAGCGAAGGGGTGCAGGCTCCCAAAGGCTCAGACGGGATCGCTCACATCTGGGAGCCGAGGAGCCAGTTCCAGCATCCATTCGGCGTCCTTCTTGGCGCGGTCGAGTTTACCCAAAGCCTCATACATTGCAGACCGTGACTTCAAGGCCTCGATATGTTGAGCGTTTTCGCACTTGCTGAACGCCTTACCAACGTCGCAATGGCAAGTATACATGGCTTCTCTGAAAATCGAGCGCCCTTCGGCAACGACCCTATCAAAGTTTTTGCAGGTGCATCTGTCCCGTTTGGCGCCCCTGGCGCATGGGCAGCATCTCATGGCCTGTTTTTCTCAAGGTGTCAGAAGCCAGAGAGATAGCTCCTTCCAACACTCTCAGGTTCTTCTACGACAACTCACTTTGGTGAAAAGGACTAACGCGCGCTTGCGTTTCTTGACCGCGGTCGCGTAAGTGTGCCGGCCAGACCGATTAAGATCAGCCATCGTGGGCTTAAACCCGAAGGCACACGATGAAGACATTATTTCTTAAGAATTACAAGTCGAAGAGCCAGTGCAAGAGCGGTGCAAGAACGGGTGCAGAAGCCAGAGCCTGTGCAGTTGTGACACGACGCGGTGACGGAATGGGGTCGTGGTCGCGAATGATGATAAGTACCTAAAGGTAGGTACACCGTAACACTTCGAGACGGCCGGGTTGACTAAACTAAACCCCCCTAGTACCTAGTACATACCTACCTTGTAGTACAAAGCGTCGCTCGTAGGTACCTAACCTAATGTATGTACATATACAGTACCGGGTCTGAGGTACCAGGTACTTATTGGCTGTTACCCCGCACGGAATCATGTTCGCACAACGCATCAACGGCACAATGAACTCATCAAATTTGGTTCAAGAGCCTCCTTTTTATCGTCATGCCTGACACGTAGCAGCGCCCAAGATTAATGTTCCTTTATCCTGAGCCCTTTAAATGTGATTGCCCAAAGGCGTGAGGAAGCACTTTGAAGCTTGCGTACTGCTTTATGTCACTACAAGTCGCGACTTGAAGTGAGCCTCCGGACCGTCGATGGGATTATCACTTTTCAATAATAATTTCTCACGGAATAAGCCCTTAGAATTTAGCCACACGTGCAGAGGCTCACAATGCAAGAGGCAACTCGACATTGAGTGAAGGCAGGCAGTCATACTTTGCCGCTGTTGCTCGCGACGGACTAAACAGGAGCGGTGGTTCAATAGGTAATTGCCACATCGCACCCGTACGTGTGCCAGTGCGCGCCAAAAAGAGGCAAACACGAAATATGCGCCTCCGCTACGCGTCGCCGCTAATGAGGGGGACTCGGACCCGCAGAAATTGTCGCCCGAGGCAACCTCGAAGAAACAGCTTCATTAGCAACGTTCATTTCTTCACAAATGCCTGGCCAGTGGCACCCAAATGTCCCTCCTTGCGAAGCCCATCACCATCTCTCTGATCTGTCATCCACTCGCGAGAGAACGGGCTCTTCAGTCTTGACTCTGCCAGCTGTGAATTCTCAAGTTTGGAGCCGCAAGCCGGCTCTGCGACGCAGAATGACTTAGCCTATCCGAAGGCGGTGTGTGGCTGCAACTTGCTGCAAGTTGCAACATTTGCACGCGACAACTTCACTTTAAGAATCACGGTATCACCCCCTCTACAAGTACGATCATCTCCTACCACTCACCCGAGAGTCCCGAGACTGTCTGCGAACGTCTCATGCTCATTGCTACGAGCGATTCAACTTATCACAAGGCCTTTCATGTAGAGAAGAGATTGTGATAAGCTCTCTTGAGTATTCTTGCTACTTCTCATCATTTATTTTACGAGACGACCGTGGTTTTCGACGCCAAAGTTTCGAGTACCACCCCGAGTGAGTCCGCTGCGACAAAAGTCTTTTGGGCCCCGGGCGCCTATTCCCGGCTTCCTCGACGACAGACCCTTACCAGCAAGCCAAAAACAAGGCCACCCGATCTCGCCAATATGGAATCAGCTGCTCGTGAGGCGTGTATTGTGGCACGGGAGCGGGATACCGACGAGTCGAGGTGCCTTATGGCCCTTCTCCCACCAGAGACGAAGATCGAAATCATGTCTCACCTCAGTACACAACAGTCGCTTTCTCGCCTAGGCCAGAGTTGCCAAGCTTGGTATGGTCCCGCTACTCAGGAACTTTACACCAGGGATGCCAAGGAGAACGGGTCGTTCGCGATCAAATGGATGGCTGCCCATGCAGTTGACGAGCAGACAACTGACACCGCGCTCAGAACGATGGACATTTCTCGACGGTGGGGAGGTCAGATTGACGCTGTCGTACCGCGTCTTTCGCGATCGAATGAAGCAGTATCGGATGACAAAGACCAGATAATGTACGACTCGTCGACTGCTCTACATTTCGCCGTCTTTTTGGGGAACGTGCGCCTCACGACAAAGCTCCTGGACATGGACGCAAGTCTCACAATCCCTTGCTCACCCTTGATCTGGAGATCAATGGGCTCAAAGCAACTCTTGCTTAGGTTCGGATATTTCCTGGAAGTCTTAGACGAATGGCATTACGGCCCGGCGTTTCCTATTTTCCTGGCCTTCCTACAGAGCGATGCCGGCATGTGCAAACTTCTTATGGAGCATGGAGCCGGCCGTGAGGCCATGATCTTCGACAACGAGACTAACCCCAAAGTCATGTCTATCCTGCACTTCGCGGCTGCTGACACGACCATGGATTATCGCCAGTGGCAATGTCTTTTTAACGGATTTCGCGAATATATCGATGAGCCCTGTCCACTAGACGCTAGGTTCAGACCACTTCACGTCGCCCTGAAGAGCGGCTGCACCCAAGGCATGCAGATTGCGGTGGAGTCCGGAGCAGACAAAGAGGCAAGAGATGGTGCCTCACGTACGCCTCTGTCCATTGGTGTTGAAGGAATTCCATACATTACGCACGCAGATCAGAGAAAGTTTGAAATGCGCACGATGTGTTTTCGTAAATTCGTGGAGTTGGGAGCCAATGTCAATCCAGAAGGAGACTCTGTGCTAGTCCAAGCCTTGAAGTCCTACGCCCCCGACCCCGTCGACCACTGTCTCATGAGGTACTTGATCCATTTCCTCCTGGAACACCATGCGGATATCCACGGAACCGGCGACCGGGAAAATACAAACGTGTTAAACGAACTAATCAATGGTTTTTTCGACTACGATCACAATCCCCTGACACAAGAACCACTCAAGGAGTTGTTGACCGACTTGGTCGATAGAGGCTTGAATCTCACAATCCCTACGCCGGGATTGCCTTCACCAATGTACCGCGTCTTACTTAATGGTAATGCCGAGCCAGAATGGCTTTTCGATTTCTTATGCGAGAATGGGGCGTCGATCCATGAACACGAGGTGGACACAGCCTTCATTTGTTGGTGTGCGACCTCGCGACTGTGGGAGACGAATAAATACAATGTGTGGTGGCAATATCAAGGAAAGGACGACGAAATCTTCCAAAAGTGGTGTGCGCACCCTTACAACGCCTTGTGGTGGCAGCACGTTAAGCACATCTCGCGCCTTGCGGTTAGAATGACTTGCAAGCAAGCGTTCTCGCGCGGAGACCGACAACTCTACGACATACTCACACACCTGCCACTTCCTGTGCCATTGGACGATTTATTGGTCCGGGAAGCCTTTGACTCCTTGCAGCCATGGAGCTGGAGGCAAGTTGTGCTACACGAGTTTGAAGACGACTTCGTTGCTACAAGCGCTTTCGACAGAGAGAATATGGTTCACCTCACGGTCCGTGTATTCATTGGTAGAAGGGGCTACTCAGCCGCAGACGCGATCCAGGATATTTTGCACTTGAGAGATAAGGGTGTCGACATGACCTCGAGGAACAGTAACGGACAAACTCCGTTGGAGATTTTGCTGCAACGGGGTAGTTCCAAGGATGGCTTAATGGAATTAGCAGCGCTTTTGGAAGGAAAGGTGCACAAGGTGCAGGAACTGGCCTGAGCGCTCAGTGAGTATTCAGGCTTCAACGCGATGGCATTCGAACACGACGATATCCGAACCCGAGGGTCCTCGAACCTGACGACATCTGTATATGACGACATTTAAACACGAAATTTCGTCAATGCGAAGAAACGCGAACATGACGATAGGCGAACATGACGCTACTTGAACATGACGATACGCGAAGACAACGACACCTAGACACAACGTTATTTTGAGTTTACATGGAGCGATTGGGCTTCTGCTTTACACTCAGAAGCGAAAAAATCACTATGACGTAGTGCTTGCTTTTGTACGTAACTTTTCTTCGGATAAGCAGTCCGTTGTCAACTGGAAGTTTATTTTGACTCTTTTGTTTGGTCTTGAAAAGCGAGCCTGAGTTGGACCGCGACTGCGCTGGCCTTATCTTGCAGGCTGCACAGCTCTGATGGTCGTATTTTTGCTAGGTCGTCCTTTTCTATCTGTCTGGGCTTGGAAAGAGTATATCTGGATAGGGCAAATGCAAATACGAAGATGCGGCATTCTTGGACCGGGGTTTGGGTGACGCTAGGCATTCCTATCGTGACGAAGAATGACTGAGCCCATCTGCGTACATGATTACTGTTGGAAGAACTTCGAGAGGGTTGCGTACACGCGTTCAGTGAACTGTCATGAAAAATTTGTCGTCTTCATGGAAGCTATCTAGAAGAGAGGCGCGCTAGCTGCGGCCACGTACAGTTGTCAGTTGCCACGTACAGTTGTCAGTGGCCACGTACAGTTGTCAGTGGCCACGTACAGTTGTCAGTGGCCACGTAGCGGCTCTAGTTGTGGCAACTTTCGGAAGTGTCGTTGACTTTTGAGGGCAGCGATTCCAACATCCACCGCCTCTACCAAGAAGAGTAATGCACCGACTCCATTGACGAAGATCTCCCCCCTGCCGACTTTTGCGAAGAAAACGACTGTGAAGACAACCTCCTTAACAAACCCGACAAGCAGCAAGGGAAAGAAGAAGAGATCCTCCCAGAGGGATTGTCTCCTTGCGAACGAACGCAGTCACGAATGAATTCGAATGTTCGCCGCGAGACCAATTTGCGACATCCGAGTCACGGAAGATTTTGGTCTCGGCAAACCGCTGAGTACGATGTCGATCATCAAGCTCTCCAAAGTCCAGACACTTCGTCAGGCACTATCGGCCGGTGGCAAGGATGGTGCCAATGGCCATGAGCAGAGACCTTGACGTGTGATGGAGTAGAGAAGTTTTAGAACTGGATTATCGCAACAAGCACGATACCACTATATTGGTTTTGTTACCTACTCCTTGTTTTTGCTCAGGACAGTCAAAGCATTCGCGATGAAGGCGAGACTTAGTCTCTGTCGCCTTTTCCTATGTCGTTACCACTTGCGATTCCTCTTCTTCACGATAAAAAGAGAGAATTGCGAGTATAGGAATCGCTGCCCTCAACAGACTACAGCACATACGTATGTGGCCACAACTAGCGCCGTACGTGGCCACTGACAACTGTACGTGGCGCACTCTACGTGTCCTTCACGATCACCTACGTGGCCTCACTCGGTCCTTGGAGTCAGAACTCGTGGTATAAGACCACGCATCAAGGCTGTTCAATCTTTCCCTTCTTTCTCTTCTTGATAGCTTCCATATAACGACAGACTGTTCATGACAGTTTACTTCACGTGTATACGCAACACTCTCAGATTCTCTTTAACAATTACTTTGAACGCGAAGAATTCAATTTCAAGTTTAACCATCACCCCATATCCAAGTACGATAATCTCTTGCCACTCACCCGAGAGTCCCAAGACTGTCTGCGAACGTCTCATGCTCATTGCAACTAACCTCAACGCCTTCAATGTAGAAAAGAGATTGTGATAAGCTCTCTTGAATATCTTTGCTACTTCTCATCATTTATCTTACGAGGTAACCGAGTTTTCGACGCAAGAGCTTCGAATACCACGCTGAGTGAGTTCGCTGCGACGGCAGTATTTTCGGCCCCCGGCACCTATTTCCGGCTTCCTCGACGACAAGACCTTACCAGCAAGCGAACAACAACGCGACCCGTTCAGAGTTCTCGCCAAAATGGATCGTGAAGCGCGTGTTATGGCCCGGGAGTGGGATTTAGACGAGTCGAAGAGCCCTATGGCCCTTCTCCCATCAGAGATGAAGCTCCAGATCGTGTCTCACCTCAAAACACAGCAGTCGCTGTCTCGCCTTGGCCAGAGCTGCCGAGCTTGGTACGAAGTCGCCAATGAGGAGCTCTACAAACGGGATTGCAGAGAGAACAACTCGGTTGCCATCAAATGGATGGCTGCCCATGCAGTTGACGACCAGACAACCAACATCGCGCTCAGAACGATGGACATTTCTCGACGGTGGGGAGGCCAGATTGACGCTGTCGTACCGCGTCTTTCGCGATCGAATGAAGCAGTATCGGATGGCAAAGACCAGATGATGTACGACTCGTCGACTGCTCTACATTTCGCCGTCTTTTTGGGGAATGTGCGCCTCACGACAACGCTCCTGGACATGGACGCAAGTCTCGCAATCGCTTGCTCACCACTGATCTGGAGATCAATGGGCTCAAAGCAACTCTTTCTTAGGTTCAGATACTTCCTGAAGGTCTTGGACGAACAGCGTTTTGGCCCCGCGTTTCCTATTTTCCTGGCCTTCCTACAGAGCGATGCCGGCATGTGCAAGCTTCTTATGGAGCATGGAGCCGGCCGTGAAGCCATGATCTTCGACTTCGACACTAACCCAAAAGTCATGTCTATTCTGCACTTCGCGGCTGCTGACACGACTACGAAGTATCGCCAGTGGCAATGTCTTTTTGACGGGTTTCGTGAGTATATTGATGAGCCCTGCCCACGAAGCGCTCACTTGACACCACTTCACGTCGCCCTGAAGAGCGGCTGCACCCAGGGCATGCTGATTGCGGTTGAGTCCGGGGCGGATAAAGAGGCAAGAGATGGTTCCTCACGTACGCCTCTGTCCATCGGCGTTCTAGGGATTCCACGCCATTGGTATGTGGATGATACGCTTCTATCCGCCGGCGTTCTAGGGATCCCAAACCATTGGCACGCGTATCAGAGATTGCTTGAAATGCACACGATGTGTTTTCGGAAATTCGTGGAGTTGGGAGCCAATGTCAATCCAGAAGGAGACTCTGTGCTAGTCCATGCCGTGAAGTCCTTCGCTCCCAATCCCGCCGGTCATCATATCATGAGGCAGCTGATCTCCTTCCTCCTGGAACACCATGCAGATATCCACGGAACCGTCGAACGGGAAAATACAAACGTGGTAAACGAAATAATCAAGGGTATCGTCGACTACGATCACAGTCCCTGGGCACAGGAGTTACTCAAGAACTTGTTGAGCGAATTGGTCGATCGAGGCTTGAACCTCACAATACCGGCGCCGGGACTCCCTTCACCATTGTACCACGTCTTGAATCGTCGCAAAGCCAAGACAGAATGGCTTTTCGACTTGTTCTGCGAGAAGGGTGCGAGAATCCATGAAGACGAGGCTAACGCAGCCTTCCTTTGCTGGTGTGAGATACCACGACTGTGGAGGATAAATCAATATGATGCGTGGTGGCAACATCGAGGGCAGGAGGACGAAGTCTTTGTAAAGTGGTGTGAGCACCCTTACAACGTCTGGTGGTGGCAGCACGTCAATCAGATCTCGCCCGGTGCGGTCACATTGGCCTACGCACAAGCATACTCGTACAGGGACCGACAACTCTACGACATAATCTCACGCCTGCCCCTTCCTGCACCATTAGACGACTTATTCATCGAGGTAGCCTTCAACTCCTTGCAGCCATCCCTTTAAAGACGACTTCGTTGCTACGTGGTCTCTCGGCTGTGGAGAAAACGTGAATTCATCTTACGGTCTTGTGTTAATTGAGGGAGGGCACTACTCAGCCGCAGTCGCGGCCTGGGAAGTTTTATGTTTGAGTATTCGGGCCTTTAATTTGATGCATTGGAACATGACGAAATTTGTACACGAGACATTTGGACAAGATAATATTTGAACACGACGACATTTGAATACAATGAAATTTGAACACTTGTGCTTTCGCGACGTCCAGACCTCTGCCTGGAAGGCTGGTATGTAATAAAAATATATGTACATACCAACATGATGCTAGTAGCTACAGAGTACTCAGATTAATGACAAGGCCTGGGCCTGTTTAACACTGAAGTTGACACCGCTCCGGTCGGCGGCGAATGATAAGAATGCAATATCTAGTTGTGTATGGTACATGTTGATCGTATGCATCCATCAGCCATCCTCGACGAGTAACTCTAATCAGTAAACCTCCTTCTGTGTCCAAGAATAATTGCTTATTGACCTGCATTAAATCGGCATTATATGATTCTGCTGCCATCGAAATTAGCATGACACGAAACGGGTAGTCGATAAGCTGATTTCTACTCCGACGAAGATGCATATGTTCAAAGCGTCTTGAAGGACCACGATCACAACCAATCCTGGCGTACGTTGCGGAAAGCTGCTCGTCAATCATGCGAGAATTGCTCGAGGCGGTCTTGAAGAATTCGTTGTAATCTGAAGGTCGCGTGTTGTGGGAAGGCAGAAACTCCGTCAAGAGGGGAAACCTTCGATTTGACCTCCATCACACTCATCAAGGGGGTACACCATGGCCGTTGTTTTTGAGACCACCTCTCTTCACATGCTGCGTTTCTCCTCTCGTACAACGAGGATCCGAATATTTCTCGCTTCGCACGCCAGACGACAGTTCTCCTCTGGCTTTCGTGTCCTCCAACCTCTCTTGGCTCTCCGGGCGGTCTTGACCGCATCCTGAGCCTTGGCGTTCCACCAGGGCTGGGTTCTCGGTCCCGGTCGGGGTCTTTTCGGGGCTACGAGGTCGGCAATGTCCTGAAGTTCGTTGGTGATTTAGGTAGCGTATTCGTCTATTTCGGCCGGTGTGCTCAATGTAGCTGAGGTGACTTCCGAGTGGAACCGCATGTCTGCCTCTGCCTGGGCCACATCTTTGTTCAGCTTTCCTCAGCTGTGTCTAGGTTCGTCTTGGCGCCGCGTGTCCGCGTCGGTGGTGATGTCTGGCCTGCGTCCACTGTCCACTGCGTGTGAGAGGAACGACAGAGTGACAGAGTGACAGAGTGCAGAGTCTGGCAGACTGGACCATGCCGGGTGAGCCCCGGAACAGTTGGGGTACCTCTCCCGGGCCGTTCTATAGCGGCCGAGCAGTGGCGTTGCAAAATCTTGCAAAATGCGGCGATATGTCCGAATTTATGGCAGATGTAGCACTGCCGTGGGCGGACCGCTTCATTGTACGGCTCTGCCTCAAGTTTATCCGCGTTGAATGACATTGACACCTAAGTGGCATATTCGGTTGGCTGCGTCGACGCGGTTGACACCGATGATGAGGGCGGCCGGCGTTGCGGTGCCGTTCGGCTTTCGACCGAGCTGTAGTCTAAACGATGCCGGAGTCGTTCCAACTCGTTCGATGGCAATCGATGCTGCAAGGTCCTGGTTCTGGGACAGACGAAGGGGGAAGCCGTTGACGACCACTGGTCCAAACGCGATCTGTACCCATTTTGTCTCATCGGCATTGGGGCGGGACGTCGAGTCCCTGAAAGTGACGACCGTGTCGCCGCTTGCGAGGCGGTGTACCGTGTACGGCTACCGCGATGTCGGATTTGGTGGCTGCGTTTCCCGCCTTGACAATTTCCTTTGGGTCTTCGTCCCGAGACGTTGCTGTTGATGGAAGGCGCCTTTGATCGTTATGTACTTCTCCGTGTACTGGCGGGTTGCGCGATCCCGAAGGACCGGGGACGCCTCTCGCGGCGATGGAGGCCCATGGGGGCCCATTTGGTCCCTTCCGTTGGGGGAGCTCGTAGGGCCTTCTGAGCAACCTTTTCGACTGACTCATCTACTGTAGGTTCTCGATTGTTATTATGGTGTTGAACTTACCACTGCCAACTGGGCGCGGGGCGCCGTGTCTCGACGAACGCGTTTCTGACGCGCGTCGCATCCGCGTCTAGCATGCTTAGTTAGGTAGACCTTCCACACGCCCTCGGGCGCTGAAGATTGCACCAAGTAAGCTCGAAGCCTGAAGGTGTTTCGGGCACTCGTTCCCGAGCCCTGATCGGCGATCGCCTCCGGTGAGGACAGGGGGTGGTGGCGGCTCTGGGCGAGGCCACGCCGTCCGCTGCCCATCGCGCAAGGGAGGGTTCCGGTGCTGCGGTTCTGAGGGGGGGGTTCTTTTCTATTTTTCTTCGCGGTTTGGGGGGGTCTTTCCACTGCGATTCCACGGTGTGGGTGAGATCTATCGCAGGGTATGTGCCGGCCACTCTGTTGCAGGTTTGCAGCTCTGCCTGTTGGCACTGCACCTAGGTGCCTAGGTACCTACATAGGTATATATCCCGCACTAAGTACCAGCTTAGTGTTCTGAGTCCTGACCTTTTGGTCGGGTCGGCAGGGATATCCGATTCCTGAATCCTTACAGTATAGAGGCATGTACCTACAGAGAAGACAAAGGACAGGACGAAGGATGGGAAAGGGTGAGCGGCAATCCTCACAAGAATTCGTAAACGTTCTACCGCGAACGAAAGGCGCAAGCCAATGGAAGTCCTCATGACCCCCAAAGGCCTCAATCAAAGAAGAGAAAGACGTGACTGAAACTCAATCAAGAATCAAGATTGCGGTTTCCTGTCAGCTTAGTGTTGTGGCCTTTTGGGCGGATCGATATGGAGGGATATCCGATTCTCACACCATCCCGTGCTGTGCCACTGCCACCTGTGACCTGAGTCCTGAAAATGCTGTGAAGGGCAAACTTCCACTTCGCAAACCTCACTTTTCCAACCCGTTACCCGACTCTCTCGAGTCTCTCCAACCCGAACCGAAGCGAGACGAGTCTTTCAGAAATTCAGATTTCCTCAGCCACGAAGCGCAGCGCAGTAGGGCCGCTGGGGAAGTACTCGTACCTACATATTCGGAGAACTCCATCGGGATCCCAACGGTTAAAAGTCCCGGCTGAGGGAGGAATTATGTGGCTAGATGTAGCCATATATCATATATCATTATATCATATGATATATATCATCATATATGTAAGCTAATTTAGAGCGCACGGGAGACTCGGAGTCGACAAATTATGTACCTACATATGTGCAAGGACCAACGATAGAACCGATAGGCATGCATGTAGATACAATATATGTGCCATGTAGGTATATATATAACACCCACGTTCATATCTGTGATGCTGGCAAATTACGTGGGGGAGAGGTGTCGAAATCCCTAGGCTCCGAGAGATCACGTTCTTGTATAAGAACAATATCTGCCCTCATTGCCGTGAAGCCTCATTCGTTCCAAATTGTTCCACGCTCTTTCCAATTGTCCGTTCAAGTCCCGCCTTCAGCCAACGTCACACGTGTACATTCTTCCACCTTATCAATCCTGATTCCTTGACATTTGTTCAAACTTCAAGGAATTCAACCACTATGCGCGCCTTCAGTCTTCTGACTCTCCTGCTGCCCTTTGTGGCGGCAAACACCCACGGACAGTGCGATTGCTGGACATGGAGTACCGGGGGAAAATGGCTTCAGAACGATGTACTCACGCGTTACATTTGCCTCCAGTTTCCTGATCATGTACGTATAATGAGCTGCAACTTGAAGCCACGCTACACACGATGCGAACAAAACAGGACATATGCTGACTCGGTTCTTAAATCTTTCATTTGCTGTGTACAAAAGAAAATCTATGACGACAGTTCTAAACGCGTAAGTGCCTCAAAATCATGTTACGACCCAAGCGCAAGACGCAGCAAAATTCGAAGAGAACAATACAGATAGATCTATCATACTGATGCCCTCCTTTCTAGTGTAAGGCGCAAGATGGCTATGTGCTCGACGGCGACACTTGGGAGACCGACTGCAAATATTATGGTGTAGAAACGGGCTTCTATCCCTTCACGCCCAATGGCCAGATCGATACCAACCATGAAAAGCTCTTTGTCGGGGCGGCTGTGGGCTCCTGCCCTAATCGGGATTAAGACGCTGACGCACAGCAAGCAAGGATGAAGGAGTCTGTAGACTCTTGAGCGTCGAGCTCATATTGGGACGCGAGCATTGTCGCCATTTACGATGCGGCGATGCCCTGCTATATTTTTGGCTTCATTGCTGGAGACCGCAGCGCGTCTGCCACCTGTGATAACATTACCATCATTACTATTCGCCCGCGACTCTCATGTTGTCTCCATCTCTGTCAACTTCTCAACTTCGCATCCTTTGTATTTACGTACAGCTTCAATCTTCGGATGGCAGTCTGCAGATTCCGATGGCTTCACATGAGAACAGATTCAATGATTTATTCATTAACTATTCCACCTCAGCCAACCAAGGCAAATAGAAATTGGTGTCTTTCTCAAGCTCTTCTCTCAAAAATGGACGTTGTGCGGCTTCGCGATGCATGACTCCTCTTGCCTTGAGGTATCGTGCGATTGTCTCCGTAGAAACACGAGGAGCGCAAATTTCTTGAAGCTCTTTGGTGGGAGTGAATGGCTATTGATTTATGTTTGTCTGAGAGTGTCGCAAATCGTGTTTTGTTAGCTTGGTCGGGTGCCCTCGCCCTTTTGGTGAGATCCCCCGTTCTTGGGTATCTAGTGAACCGTTTTTTGATACCATAAACGAGGCTTGGGAGGATACCCTTGTCGTTAGCGATCTGCTTGGCCGATTTGCCTGCTGTGAAGGCCGAGTAGACGCGACTCCTAGTGCGTGCCGTCAAATGTTTTTTGAATGGCTTCAAAGGGCGTTGTGACGTACATAGCCATGGCTGCTCAAAGATGATGGGTTGGTTTTTGGATAAAGCTGGATCGACGCGTCGCGACGAAAAGTGGAGGTGTTTTCGCGTTATGTACCTAGGTATTCGGCCACTGTGAGTTCTGTGCCATGTGGTACATGCCTACCTAGGTAGGTACCTACCTCCTATGTAAGGTAGCTTAGGTACCTACCTAAGGTACCTCCTACCGTCTACGTAGGGTGTGGAGCTTTTCGGCGTCTCTACTCTCATTGGTCAACATTATCTTGAAACAAGGGGCTATGTATAGGTAATGTACGTACCTTTGGCACGGCATTTTAGTTTAGTACTTCTGCTGCAGCCTGCTTCACATCATTGATTTTACGAGGCGACCGCGTTTTTCTGCACAAAAGTTTCGAGTATCGGACCGTACCACACCGAGTGAGTCTGCTGCGACAACATTATCTTGTGCTCCCGGGCCTCATGTCCGACAAAACCTTACCATCAAGGCTTCAACAAGACGACCCGTTCTCGCCAATATGGATTCAGCTACTCGTGAGGCGCGTCTAACGGCGCAGAAGCGGAATACCGACGAGTCGATGTGCCTTATGGCCCTTCTACCACCAGAGACGAAGATCCAAATCATGTCTTACATCAGCACACAGTGTTCGCTTTCTCGACTAGCCCAGAGTTGCCAAGCTTGGTATGGTCCCGCTACTCAGGAACTTTACACCAGGGACGCCGAGGAGCACGGGTCGTTCGCGATCAAATGGATGGCTGCCCATGCAGTTGACGAGCATACAACTGACTCCGCGATCCGGACGCTGGAGATTTCTCGTCGGTGGGGTGGTCAGATCGATGCTACCCAGCGGGATCTTAGCAAAGGGGAATTATCATGGGAGACATTTCAGTCGTCGAACGGGGATTTGTACGGAACCTCAACTGCCATACATTTCGCCGTCTTCGTAGGGAATGTGCGACTCACGAAAACGCTCCTGGACATGAAAGCGAGTCTGAGAATCCCCGGCTCAACCTTGGTCTGGAAATCAATGGGCTCAGAGGAAGTCTTGCTAAAAGTCAGAGACTTCAAGCAAATCTTCGAGAATAACCCTTTCGGCTCGGTGTTTCCTATTTTCCTGGCCTTCCTTCAGAGCGATTCCGACATGTGTAAGCTGCTTATCGAGCACGGAGCCGGCCGTGAAGCCACGCTCGTCCACAACATTACTGGCCCCAGAGCCATATCTATCCTGCACTTCGCGGCTGCCGACCTTACCACGGATTATCGCAAGTGGCAGTTTCTTTTCCATGAGTTTCGTGAATATATCAATGAGCCCAGTCCACCAAGAGATGCACTCACACCACTTCACATCGCCCTACTGGTCGGCTGCACTCAAGCTATGGAGATGGCGGTGGAGTACGGGGCAGATAAAGAGGCAAGAGATGGTTTCTCACTTACGCCTCTGTCCGTCGGCATTACAGGAATCCCACACGATGAGGACTCGGACCCAGGAACGTTTGACGAGCGCACAATGTGTTTTCGAAAATTTGTGGAGTTGGGAGCCAATGTCAATCCAGAGGGAGACTCTGTCCTAGTGCTTGCTGTGCAGTACTACGCCCCCTTTGCCTTCGACCACCCTCTCATGAGGCACCTGATCTACTTCCTCCTGGACCACCATGCAGATATCCACGGAACCCTCGGTCTGCAAAATACGAACGTGTTAAACGAAATAATTAAGACTATGCATCGCATCAAACATCAAGATCCTCCGACGCAAGAGTTGCTCAAGGAGCTGTTGATCGACTTGGTCGATAGAGGCTTTAATCTCACAACACCGGCACCCGGATTGCCTTCACCATTGTACCTCGTCTTAAATAATTATGATGACAGAGAAGAATGGCTTTTCGACTTGCTCTGCGAGAAGGGCGCCACGATCCATGAAGACGAGGTTCACAAAGCCTTTCTTGACTGGTGTAGGTCTCCACGACTGTGGAAGACGAACAAATACAACGCGTGGTGGAAACATCGAGGGCAGGGGGACAAGCTCTTCCTCAAATGGTGTGAGCACCCTTACAATGCCTGGTGGTGGCAGCACGTGAAGCAGATATCGTCTCTAGCGGTCTCGCGAGCTTACGGAATAGCGTTCAATAGACCCAGACAACTCTACAATCTACTTACACATCTGCCCCTTCCGGCACCGTGTGACGACGAATTGATCGAGGTAGCCTTCAAAGCCGAGCAGCCATGGAGCTGGAGACTAGTTGTGAAACGAAAGTTTGAAGACGGTTTTCTCGCTATATGGACTTCCGATTTCGGAGAAAACATGATTCATCGTACGATCCGTAAATACCATGCTCATAGCAGCTACTCAGCCGCAAACGCGATCCGGGATGTTTTGCACTTGAGGAAAAAGGGTGTGAACATGACCCGGCAAAAAGATCTTGCATTAACTCCACTGGAACTCTTATTGGGATTGGGTAGGCGCAAGGATGACTACATGGAATTTGTAGCGATTTTGGAGGAGGAGACGCGCAAGCAATCTTGAAGACGACTTTTGAAGATGACGACATTGAAAGACGACGTTTTTGAAGCTCATAGGAGTGATCGGCCTTGAGATTTTGAACACGGCGAGTTGCTTTGTGTGACGAGGAATGACTAAGCCCATCCGTATAATTTTGTACTACGTATCACCACCCCCTCTCCAAGCATGATAATCACGCCATCCTGTCTGCAAACTTCTCATACGCATTGCTACGAGCGATTCAACTTCTGTCAAGGCCTTTCATATACCCAAAGACAATCAAGCTCTTGTTACATCTCAACAGGCGATCACATTTTTCGACGTGAGAACTTCGAGTACCACGCCGAGTGAGTCCGTTGAGACGTCAGTTTTGTGGCCCCTATATCTGGCATCCTCGGACCTTGACGACAAAATCTGACCGTCAAGCCAACAACAAGACGGCCACTTATCGCCAATATGGACTCCGCTGCGTGTGAGGCGCGTTCTGCGGCCAGGGGACGGAATACGAAGGAGTCGACGTCCCCTATGGTCCTTCTCCCACCAGAGATGAAGAAACACATTTTGTCTTTCCTCAGTACACAGGAGCCGCTTTCTCGCCTAGGCCAGAGTTGCCGAGTTTGGCACGAAGTCGCTAATGAGGAGCTCTATAAACGGGATTCTAGAGAGAATCACTCATTCGCAATTAAATGGATGGCTGCCCATGCAGTTGACGAGCAGAGGACCGACTCCGCACTCAGGACGCTGGAGATTTCTCGTCGGTTGGGAGGCCAGATCAACACTGTCAAACGGCTTCTTTCACAATCGGATAGAGCACGGTTGAATAAAGGCCAGATAATGTACGAAATGTCGACTTCTCTACATTTCGCCGTCTTCTTGGGGAACATGCGCCTCACGAGAACGCTACTTGACATGAAAGCGAGTCTCGATATCCCTTGCTCAACCTTGCTCTCGAAATCAATGGGCTCAGAGGAAGTCTTGCGTAGAGTCAGCTCCTTCAATTCTGTCTTCGGAAATCTCCATTTCTGCGCGCCGCTTCCTATCTTTCTGGCGTTCCTACAGAGCGATCGCGACATGTGCAAGCTTCTTGTGGATCGTGGAGCCAGCCGTGAGGCCATGATCTTCGACAACGAGAGTCACGAGACTATCATCGACGACGAGACTGACCCCAGAGTCATCTCTATCCTGCACTTCGCAGCTGCCGACCGGACGACGGATTATCGCCAGTGGCAATGTCTTTTTGACGGGTTTCGCGAATATATTGATGAGCCTTCCCCACGACAATTTCAATGCACACCACTTCACGTCGCCCTGATACACGGTTGCACCCAAGGTATGCAGATTGCGGTGGAGTCCGGAGCAAACAAGGAGGCAAGCAGTATTTCCATATATACGCCTCTGTACATGGGAATTATAGGAATCCCGTACCGTACGACTGGGTATGAGAAGACGTCGGAAAAACCCATCAGTTGTATTCGGCAATTCGTGGAGTTGGGGGCCAATGTCAATCCAGAAGGAGGCTCTGTGCTAGTGCTTGCCGTGAAGATCTACGCCCCCAATCCCGTCAACCAACCGAACATGAGACAACTGATCTACCTCCTCCTAGACCATCATGCAGATATCTACGGAACTAGCAGGTGGGATAATTCAAATGTGGTGAACGAAATCGTCCGGGCTAGCACCTCTTTTCATCATGAGGATCCCCTGGCACGAGAATTACTCAAGGAGCTGCTGAGCGACTTGGTCGATAGAGGCTTCAATCTCAGAACACCGGCTCTAGAACTTCCTTCACCATTGTATCATGTCTTACATGATAATAAAGCCAGGCCAAAATGGCTTTTCGACTTTCTATGCGAGAATGGGGCGCAAATCCACGAAAGAGAGGTGGACTCAGCCTTCCTTCGCTGGTGTGAGATGTTTCGATGGTGGAGGAAGAATGAAAATAATGCGTGGTGGAAACATCAAGGGCAGGAGGACGAAATCTTCCTCAAGTGGTGTGAGGATCCTTACAACGCCTGGTGGTGGCAGCACATCAAGCAGATCTCGCCCCATGCGGTTACACTGGCGTACGGAGAATCGTTTGAGAGAACCAGACAACTCTTCAACATACTCACACACCTGCCCCTTGCTGCACCATTGGACGACTTATTGATCGAGGTAGCCTTTGAAGCCAGGCAGCTCTGGAGCTGGAGACTAGTTGTGCGTCGCGAGTTTGAAGGCAATTTTCTTGCTACGTGGTCTTTCGACGAGGGAGAGAACATGATCCATCTCACGGTCCGCAAGTACCTTTCTGAAAGCTGCTACACAGCCACAGACGCGTACCTGGATGTTTTGCATTTGAGGGATAAGGGTGTGAACATAAATTCGCCTAACAGTCATGGACAGACTCCGCTGGAACTTCTGTTGGGATTGGGTAGCTGCAAGAGTGACTTTATGGAACTAGTTGCGCTTCTGGAGGGGAACATGGGTGTACGAGGAGTCTTGAGGACTACGACATTGAGACTTTGGAATATGAGGTTATCCTGAGTTCATGGAAGCGATCGCTGTTCTTCAATGCAGAAGCAAACACATAATTGTTTCGCGGCGCTTATTTCTGAATGTGAGCACCGCTAAATACCTATTCCAATCGAAACGCCCGAAATGCGGTTACAAACTGACTCCCATTCTTCCAATCCGAAATAACTTCCCAACCCAAAGAATTATCCATTTCCAAGAATTAGGGATTGGATATGTTTTTGCTTCAAATATTGGCTTGCGACCGCGTCGTATCGATCCCTGCTTCATTTCAGGTACGGAGTACAGCTGGCTGCTGAATATACATACAGGAAGACGAAATGTTCCTCAAGTGGTGTGAGGATCCTTACAACGCCTGGTGGTGGCACGTCAAGCACATATCGCCTCGTACGGTCACACTGGCTTACAAAGATGCGGCTGAAAAAAAAAAGCCGGCAACTCTATGATGTATGTACTTACACACCTGCCACTTCCTGTACCACCGAACAACTTATTGATCGACATAGCCTTCATTTCCATGCAACTACATATGGTGCTGGAGGCAAGTTGTCCTACACGAGTTTGAAGAAGACTTCCTTGCTACATGGTCTACATCGAACTTCGGAGACAACATGATTCACCTCACGATACAAACGTTCATCGGTGTAGGGGACTACTCAGCTGCAGACGCGACGCGACGCGAGATATTTTATACCTGAGGGATAAGGATGTGAACATAGCCTCACTGAACGATGATGAACAGACTCCGCTGGATATTTTGCTGGCAGAGGGTAGTTCCATCGACGGCTTCATGGAATTAGTAGCGTTTTTGGAAGGGGAGATGCAGAAATGGCGCAGGAACTGACGTGAGGGCCCAGTGAGTATTCGGGTCTTGAACGCGATATTTCGATTTCATAAGGAGCGATCGACCTTTCTGCTCTTGAAGTCAGGGGTGGTAACTCATTTTGTCGGAGCGCTTGTTTCTGAAAGTGGCTTCTGCTTCAGATTCAGATGCTGTTTCGTACTGGGAGTACGTTGTCAGCGCTATTGGCATCCAGCCTAAGCCTGATTTCATATGCGCCGCAGAAGACCTATTCAAATTAGATTCCCGGCAGAGAAAGGACTCTCAATTCGAAACAGCTTCCCAATTCAAAGCAATATCCCCTTTTAAACACAAGCGCTGCGATTCAATGATATTTTTTCTTCTTACTGTCCAAGTAAATGACCCATTCGCTCCCCAATGAACTCAGAATCAGAATCCCGCTTCTGTTGGGATGTCGACAGCGCTGGCTTTTATATCAGAGGAATAAGACGCCTGCAGAGCGTTGATGCCACAAGTTACAACGGACGAGATGAGATACCTTAATCGCCAGGCGGTTAGGTACCTTTCACGGTCCGGATCAACGGAGAACAACAATATGTAGGAATTTGGCGGCTCGGACTTTGGTTTATTACTTCGAATATGTATCCTGAAGTAGCGTTATCATGTTTCCGAAGGGAGGACCCGAAGGCGCGGTTCGTTTGGACCGTCCTTGCTACCCACCGTGCGCCAATGCAGGTGTGCTTGACAATAAAACTGAGCTTGCTGCTGCCCGTGATGATGGGCGAGTGAACATTGGTGGCATGGATGATGGTAGGATCCCGCCAAATCGTTGATCGAACTCGTCATCAAAGGTAACCCTGTGGCCCGTCTCAAATGTACACCCCTCTACGGAGTAATGACGTATGTACCCATTGCGAGATACCTACACGCCCTCTGCATATGAGAAAGGGGCTGATCAGTGATCCCAGACTTTGCTCTCTTCACATGCCATGTACATGCCAAACATTACATGCTCTTCGCCAGACGATGTTGCACCGAAGCAGGCTTATTTACACTGCTCGCCCTTCCGTTATCCCGTGTTTGCCATTCTTTCTCTTCTTACGCATTATCGCATTGTACCACGCCCTTATCCTACTGTTACTCCAACTAATCTATCCGTGATCTACCCCAACTTCAACCAAGTCTCAACACCCATCTCCCCCCCAACCATAGATACCAGGAATCCCAAGAGAATAAACACAACAACAAGATAAAAAGATAAATAAAAAAATGTTCAGTAAAAGAACACCCCCTTTGTAAACTATAAAAATCCAGTAAAACCCCCCGTAGAAAATCTAAACATTTCTCCCATTCTATACCCCGTCAACTCGTTCCTCTCACCAATCATCCCAATCATCCTGCTTCTTCGCCCCTCCACCACCACCACCTCCTGCCCTCTTCCCCACCCCCATGGCACTCGTTCCAATAGCAGCACTCCCAGCCTGCTTCTTCTGTTCAGCCAGACTCGAGAAATCATCCCAAAAGTCCTTACGGGTCTCATCCAGAGGCGCGTTCCGTCGAGAACCGGAACTCGGGCCATCGTTGCTGCCCTCCACGAAGCGGGTCAGGCCGTCTTGGGCGGACCGCCCGGCTAGTTGGGCTTGTTTGGCGAAGTGCGCGGCTGTGAGTTGGGCTTGTTTGGCGAAATCTGCGTCGGCGAGCTATATACCCAGTTCCGTCAGTCCAGTGTAGGCATGATTTTAGAAGAAAAAAAAAAACCGTGGTACTCAGAAACCAGGATCAGGAAACAAGATGAAGAGTTGGAAATAGAACACCGGAATAAGTGCACGGCGCCAACAACACTTATGTATGGGGGGAAAAAAGGGAGGACGTGTGCGGAAAGAAGTTCAGAACGGGAGACACTTGGGGGGGGGGAGTTGTGGAATTGGACAAACCTGCTTGGCCGTCGGCTGGATATACCCATCATTCACCGTCTTAGCTGTCTTACTCAACGTCGACGCAAACCACCCAAACCCCTTTGTCAACGCCGCCACCGGATCCCTCTGCAGATCCTCCAGGTTCGGAATCTCGCCCTGCCCCGTCGACGTCTCCGGCCCAGGCGTGTTCCCGAACCCGGCGTACTTCCCGCCCTGACTCGGAGGAAGAGCCTCCGACCTAGACGCATTCTCGGCGCCCAGTTTTGAAAAATACCGATCATCAACCTTGACTTTCCCACCTCCTGCTCCTCCTCCTCCTCCTCCTACCGACCCGCCACTCGCTCCTGCGATCCCCTCAGAACTCAACGACCCATTCCCCGACGCAACACTCCCCCCTCTCGCAGAACCAGACCTCTGGACTCCTCCCCACGAGCCTTTGGCAGTGTTGTTGTTATTGGAACTGGGATTCGTGCTCGTGTTCGTGTTCGTGCTGACAGCAGCCTTCCTCTCCCCAGGCACATACTCCCTCCCCTCGACCTTACACCCCAACCTCTCCTTCCACTCCTCCCCAACCTCCCCCCCATACCTCTCCGCAATCGTCGCCCCTTCCCAACTCATCCCCCTCATCTGCGTATCCTCATGGTCTTCAAAAAACGCCCTCCATCCCGCGTTGCCCCCCTGGCGCATCCTCTCAATCTCACTCGCCTTGAACGCATCCATCGAGATGCTCCGCACAAACGAGATGTGGACGCCTAGGCCGCGGTGGACCCCCGCGCAGGAGAGGCAGATGAAGATGCCGAATTTCGGGGACGCCCATTGTGGGGAGGGGGCGCCGCAGTCGCAGCAGAGATTATTGTTGGATTGTTTTTGAAGGGCCGCGAGCTGGGTGAGAATTAGGGTGTTAGCGACCGGTGAGCGAGAGGTCATAACCAAGAATGATGGGGGAAGAGAACGAGTATGAACTGCTGCAGCCAGGGGGCACACGTACCTTGGACCGGGTCTCGGGGTCGACCTCCCACATCGCCTTGGACGCCATTGTCGGGTTCCTGGCTTGTGCCTCAAGAGCCTTGGGAAGATATCGAGGCCGATTGAGAATTCGAGCAAGGATCTTTCAATTGTGAGGTCGTCGTTGTTGTCTCTGGCGCAAAAAGATTTGGAAACAGAGTTGGTCAGGTTGGGTGCCACGTCGTGGCCGCGGCCTCGACATCACAGATCCACTTCAACTAATCTCGCGGCTCGCCGGCTCGTGGGCGGGGCAACTTGCAGGTCAGTGCTTGAAGTTTGAAGAACTGCGGAGACTCGAAAGGTACCTAACCTATGTACCTGGTACGACTCTCTGCCATCTCAGCCTATCTGAGACTGGCATCAGACGGCCCCGCCCAGTGCTACTTTTCTTCGCACGGTTCATCAGCAAGGTGTGACAACATCGAGTTATGGCTTCGTCTTGACTATTGGCAGCAATCGCACAAGGTTATACAGAATACAGCATTACGCATCTTGTCAAAGTCACGTCAAGTTGCGAGAAAACCCGTGCGGCCAGAGCTCATCTCTATTGATACCGCAGCCAGAACCTGAACACCGAAAACATGGCTTCTAGAATAGCAATACATGTGCCATCTCCCTCGTTAACGGCATCAGAGTTTGTTTCTTCCCGCACCGGAAAGTATCGAAGTTGTCGTCAAAAAAAAAGAAATATAAGCTACAAGGGGAATCCTGCGTTTGTCATCCCCGTCATTTGATGAAACAGCACCCAGTTACTTGCTCGCCAATACAAAGGATAAAGGAATCATGGGACATTGAAGGATATAAAAACAAGCAAGAAAAAAATCTCGTCATAATTCGTCTCATTTGGGCGGGAAAACGTCCCTGGTCTTCTACGTTTTCCTGCCTAAACGAGATTAATCACGACTCTTCGTGCCACCACTAAGCAGTGGTAGCGGCAGGCGCCGGCTCGGCTGCCTGATTCTCCTGGTTCTCCTCTTGAGGGGCGGCGGCCTCCGGGGCGTTGGCCTCCTCGTCAGTCTTGTCAGGGCTATCAATAGCAACCTTGACGGCAATCGCACGGCCCTCAATCTGCTTGCCGTTCATCTCGCTCACAGCCTTCTGCTGCAGTTCCTCGGAAGCAAGATTGACAAACCCGAAGCCACGACCCTTGCGAGCCTCGCCACGAGCCTGAAGCTTCTTGATCATGAAACGCGGAATGGGCCGGAGGGCAATCTTGGCAGAAGAAGGCTCGTATGCCTTGAAGAGCTCAACCAGCTATTTGAACGTAAGTTTGTGTTCCCAACGACGCATGTTCAACTTTTTGGGAGACTAACCTTTTCTTCAGTCAGGTCGTACGGGAGATTGGCCACCATGACCTTTGTCTTGGAAGGAATGCCATCGGCGGGGGGCCCACGCTCACGACGCTCGCGCTGGGGTCGAACCTGAGTCTTGGTCTTTATGGTCGAGTCAGTCTTGTTCTGAGGTTGATTGGTGATGTCCTTCAGTGGTTGAACCTCAGAGTTGCCAGCCGCATCGGCAGGGGTAGTCGTAGCATCATTGGCTGCATCGGCAGGAGCGGTTTCACCGTCCTTCTTGTCCTCGACAGCACCCTGCAGAGGAATGGTTTAGTCTATGCGACGGTCACAAGCACAATAGTCAAGGGATACTCACGCCAGCACGGCCTCCTCGGCCACCACGTCCACCACGACCGCGACCGCGGCCACGGCCACGGCCAGAGACACGACGACGAGATCCGTCCGCACCAGAAGCATCACCATTGACGCCGTCAGCCTTCTCGGCGGTAGTCTCGGGCTTGCGGGCAAGCTGGACAGAGACCTTGCGTTCCAAGATGTCTTTGCCGGAGAGCTCAGCAATGGCTCGCTCAGCCTCCGAGGGAGTGGAGAGGTCTACAAAGGCGTAGCCAACAGGACGGTCCGTGCGAGGATTCTTAGGGATCGAAACAGACTCACTATACACAATGGTAAGCAACGCGTGGTAGATGCAGAGTATACAAGAGGTGTTGCATCATGAAAATGTGACAAGACGAGGGTGACGACTGATTCATCGATATAGCAAAAACGACAAGGTGGGCAGTACAAGGGGCTGATGATTCAAAGCTGGGCAGCAGTCGCGGTCATTACGTACACAAGATAGCTCTTGAAGAAGTCCTTCAGCTCCCCCTCGGTTGTCGCGTAGGCCAAGTTGCCAATGTACAGGCGGCGGCCTTCTGCAGCGCTGACCGACGCAGCCTCATTGGCGGTGGGCTTGTCGTCGGCAGGGCTGATTGAGGTATTGCTCAGAGCTTGGGCAACGTCATTGACAGCGGCGTCAGTGGGCTTCTCCACGTTGGTAGCAGACATGTTGGCGGTGGGAAGGAGGCGATTGACAGCGAAGGATGTCGAGGGTGGGTATGACGTTTCGAACGTAGAGCTTGTGCGAAAGCCACGTCCGAGAGAGCGGAATAGGTAGAGAGGAAGCTCGTGGATTGAACTCTGGTGCAATGGAGGGAGTATTTGGTCAGGGTAGCTTCGTGCCCTAGAAGAGGATTGAAATAGACAGACGACGATGCGTTGCGCGGAGTCACAGGTTTGGCTGATGGAGTGTGATGGAGAAGAAAGAAGGAAAGGGGGCAGACGGAGCGGCGTCGCGAGATATGAAATAATTTTTCGGAGCAGGCGTTTGCTCGCGGCAGCTGCAGCCTGCAAGTGGGAATGAAGTGAGAAGGGGCAGGTGCGAGCAGGGGCGGACAGGGGTGGTTGGGAACATTTGTTTCGGGGCGCAGTTAGCGGAGTACACAGCGCTTACCCCAGTGTATGGCGGGAAGGTGCAGCGGTTACAGTGAGGTCCCGGGCGCATGTATTGGTCAATGGTGACTCAGAGGTACATTCTTCGTACTCCGTACATACCTACTGTACATACATTCTTCCCAAGTTCTTTCACATCCCTTTAGGCCTAGGTATGTACATATGTATGTAGTACCTAGGTACAGGTGACAGGCCAATGCGGGGGCGGTGACCTTCTGGGTCCTTCCATCTCTGCCTGTCTGCCAGTCTTTGCTCGTTTTTGACATGTGTGCAGAAAAGGATGTGTATGTTCTTTCATCTTCTCACAAAGGTATTGGACGAACAGCACCAAGTGAAGCATGTGCAGTGCAGGATTGTGCAGAAAAAAGGCGCCGGTACGACCAAAGAACGCGACGGGAGGCAATGCATCGCGTGACCGACTCACCACTGACCAGTCACCACTGACCAGGCATTCCTATGCATGTGCAACCAAAACATGAACAGAGCCACCGACTCACCGAGTCACAAACAGCCACAGAATAATAAGAGAAACGATGACGCTGCCCCTCCTTCTCAATGCCAAGCATCTGCATGTTCAGCTGCAGTGTGCACTGTTCCAGCTGCAATGTGACTTGTTTCCTTCGCCAGGCGCTGCACCACCCGAAGCTCGGTGCCGTGATTCACCACCGTTCGGCTGCAACCTGCAACCTGTGCAACCTGTACTGTCCTACAGAGTAAGCGTGCATGGCATGAGATGCAGACTTTTTGCCTTCACCGTTGCCGTCGCTGCCGTTGCCGCCATCATGATGCAACGCAAAGTCTCGTCGTCGTCGAACAGCAGCCAACGCTTTCTGAGAAGGTGAGCTCTTGCCCCGACGCCGCCGTCCTCTGACGCTCTGATTGGGTGAGCATAGCACAGGACAAGACAATAAGGGTGGGGAGCACACCGCAGAGAAGGTACTGGTGGGGGATTCAATTTCATCCCCCCCTACCTTACAGGTAGGGGGGGTCGCATAGGAGCGATCTGCCCCTTAAGGTGCGATTGAAAAAGGT